>WBNM01021079.1:39857-50671 GCA_013399055.1 Ramphastos sulfuratus
GGGTCAGGACCTTGTGAAGGAACTTCTGCAGTTTATCTCAATCCTTTTGTTTTAATACTAATTGGAATTAACACAGCACAACTTTCTGTCAAACCTGTTTAAAAAAACCCCAAGCAAACAAACCCCAAAAACCTCACGAAAACCAAACCGACCAAGCAAGCAAAAAAACCCAAAACCCATGAACAAAAAGCAAACCCCAAACCCAACAAGCTCCAATGCTGCAAACATTCTGATTGCTTTGGTAAATCTCTGGTATTCATAACAGATCAGATTCATATGTGGCATTAATTATCCTGCAGCATTTCAGATCAAGACCAGCTGAAAAGGAAGGCTTTACTGGGCTAGCAGACAATCTATGGAATATTTAGTGACAGTTTGGCCACGTGTGGGTGGGTTTCTGCATGTCACCAGAACCCTGGTCCTGTTAAATTAGCATGTGGCTGCACAAAGAAAATGCTAGAAGGAATTCTTTATGAAGTTGACCTGATCATTGGTAATTATAGAATGGTAAGGTTGGAAGGGACCTCAAAGATCATCTAGTTCCATAGGCAGGGACACCTCCCACTAGTACAGGTCACTCAAGGCCTTATCCAACCTGGTCCTGAACACCTCCAGGGAGGTTGTGGAGCACAGAATCACCCAATGTGATCTTTGATCACATTGGGTGATTCTGTGCTCCACAGCCTCCCTGGACAACCTGTGCCAGTATCTCACCACCTTCACTGGAAAAAACTTCTTCCTAACATCCAGTTTAAATTTCCCCTTTCCCAGTCCTTGAAGATGTCCTTGAGATTCATCTTCCCAAACTTGTTTTGTTGCCAAAATCCTAACTGGTACAGGTCTTGTTTCTGTTTCATTTAATAGAACCATAGAATGGTTGTGTCAGAGGGGGTCTTTAAAGGTTATCTAGTCCAACCCTCTCACCTGCAGTGATCAGGGACAGCAAGTAAACCAGGTTGTTCAGAGTCCTGGTCAACCAGACCTGGAATGGTTCCAAGGATGGGGCATCTTAGCACCTCTGGACAAGCTGGGCTAATGCTTCATCCTTCATCACCTTCATCATAAAGAGTTTCTTTCTTCTGTCTAGTCTGAATCTTCCCTCTCTTAATTTTGACCCATCACCCCTTGTCCTGTCACAATAGGCTCTGTCCCCACCTTTCTTTCAGCCCATTTAGGGCCCGGAGAATAAATCTTATGNTAATCCCTTCCCTCCACCTGCTGCCCACACTGCTGGGATGCAGCGCAGGACATTCTTGGGTCTGGGATATGAGTGCACACTACTGACTCCTGTCCAGCTCTTCACCCACAAGTTCTCCTCCACAGGGTTGCCTTGCTTCATTTACCCACAGAACATGAAGGAGGAGTTGATGAGCTGGTTTGTTCTGCTACAGCCTGGTGTGCAGTGTTTTATTTAATTCAGGCACCTCCTTTATGTGCTCTATCCACTTTAGGATGGATAGAGTTATGATACACATTTATCCTGGAAGGTGACAATAAAAACTGATGTCCACAAAGTCTGTAGACTAAGAGTACTGGATCTCCAGCTAATAAGGTCATTTCACACTAGTTTAGCACCTTTTTGAATCCAGTACTTATGTCCATTTGTTTATGTGCTTCATTCTAAGATGCTCTCTGATGCTCTCACCATGTTAGAGAGTTTTGGAAGGGGTGGATAATTGACCTGCTTGGCAAGGACCACACTGGTTCATCAAATCCAATTAAGAAAATACTTCATCTGTAATTTTTACTACTACATTTTTGAAATGAAGAAGTTGAACTACAGAAAGATTTGAAGCTCTGTGTAAATATGCAGAATAACTTCATGTGGTGTAAATGTCTTTTTTTTTTTTTTTTTAATTAGTGAAAAAAAATCCTCCCTTCATTAAATGCACTTTACCAGAAAGGAGAAATGCAGAGAGCAAAATTTGCTAGGCATTTTAATTATCCCATGTTTGCCATGAAACTTCTCCTCTTGTGGTGCTGGTGTTTTCTTTAATAACCTCCCAAATACCTGCAAGGTTTAAAGGTGGTGAAACTCCCTGTAGGGTTACAAAAATCCATTCCAGTCTCACCTTTGGAAGTGAAAGGTCAGTGCAAAAACATTGACTTTTCATGCATGCCGTAACTGAGACTTTTGCCTTGTGACTGTTTCTTGCTTTTGAACTACCACATCCACTTAGGTCTCCCAGATTTCCGTGGTGGCTGAGCACTCCTGCTTAAGGTGGAAAGTGTTCAGAGGTGTTTGTATGACAGGCAAGTTGTATTAGGGTAATTTTTTTGTTTGTTTGTTTTTCTGTGTGTGGGGGCCCTGGAGAATGAATCTTATGAGAGAGCTGAGGATGGTTAGTGTGAAACAGAGGAGGCTGAGGGGAGACCTCATTGCTGTCTGCAGCTACCTGAAAGGACATTGTGGAGAGGCTGCTGCTGGGCTATGCTCACAGGTGATTGGAGATAGAACAAGGGGGAATGGCCTCAAGCTAAGACTGAGGAGGTTTAGATGGGGATTGAGTCTCCATCATCAGTAAGTTTGCAGATGACACCAAGTTAGGAGCAGGAGTAGATCTGTTGGAGGGTAGGAGAGCTCTGCAAAGGGACCTGGGTAGGCTGGATGGGTGGGCAGAGGTCAATGGGATGAGACTGAACAGAGCTAAGTGCAGGGTTCTACACNTTGAAGCAAAGTCTGGATGGGGCACTGGTTGATTGGCTGGGGCTGGGTGCTAGGTTGGGCTGGGTGAGCTTGGAGGTCTCTTCCAACCTGGTTGATTCTTTGATTCTATGATATCAGGAAAAAGTTTTTCATGGAGAGAGTGGTCAGGGACTGGAATGAGCTGCCCAAGGAGGTGGTGGAGTCACCAAGCCTGGATGTGTTTAAGGGTGCTTTGGGTGTGCTGCTTAGTGCTATGGTTTATAGTGAGTCTTGTAGAGTAGGGTTCTTGGTTGGACTTGGTGATCCTGAGGGGCTTTTCCAACCTGAATGTTTCTGTGATTCTGTGGTCTTGCTGCTCTCAAAGGCTTCTACAGCTCTGAGCACCTGAAGCATATTCACAACAGTTTCAAGCTTTGATGATGTAGATGTTGAGTTTCCAGCAAAAGCCAAAGGCAGAGAGAAGTTAATAATTTTGAAAATGAGATTGCAGATATCTAAGGTCAGATGCCCACAGTCAAGAAACAGCCAGCTCTTATTTTCCAAGTGTGTGTTTCTCAGTCTCTAAAGTGGAGCAACTGTGTTCAATTTTTTGAAGGGTATTTACAAACCCTCCGCAATAGTTGATTGAAAGGTGCCGCTTAATTATGGGGAGAAAAACAACAAAACCACCAAACAAAATTTCTGAAGATGGAGAGCTGTGGGAGAGTGGCTGCCCGTTGTCTGGCTAATCTGGGCATATCATCATGCTGTTCTTTTAATAGGTGCATTTGTGAAACCAGAATAAGGCTTGCGTGATGGCTCATGATGATACGCGATACCCAGTTTCACAGCAAACTGTGACACTAAAGGAGTGGGGAAAAAGAAACCAAAACAAAACCAACAACAACAACAAAAAAAAACCAACCCTAACTGCTAAACCAAAAAGCAAACCCTTTCTAAATTATACTGAGATTCTCACGAATCATCCTTTTGTCTGACCCCAAAATGTGGGTGCCATTGCCTCCGTGCCGAGCACTGCTGCGACTGTGTAGTCTCTGTTTCTCTAGGAGAAGACAGAAACCATCTGGTCTGAAACACAGCCCCCTTTGAAAATACATATCCTATTATGTGAGCTCTGAAACAGTATGAGCAGCTCTGCCTCTGAAGAGGAGATGGTATCTTAATATGGAGAAAACTTTTGGGGTTGGTTAAATCTTTTTTTTTTTTTTTTTTTTTCTTTCCTTCCTATTTCTTTTTCGCCTGGGGGGATGGGGAGAAATGTCAAGACTAATACAAGTAGATAGATATATCTAGATGTGTGTGTGTGTGTGTATTTTTTAATATATATTTATATATTTTTATATATATTCATATATCTATTTATATTTAATATATGCATATTTAGATATAGATTTTATATATATTTATAGGTATATGTATATATTTATAGATATATTTATAGATACATTNTATATATGTCTGTAAATATATATATGAATATATAAAACATTAATATATAAAAATACATCTATCTATCTATCTATCTATATATATTAATATATCTATATTAAAATATATAGATTTATAAAACTTATTTTGAATTTTTTTCCTGGTCTTGATTCTTCCTTTAATAGGAATTGCTTCCAAAGAGGTCATGCAGAATTCCATCCTTGCATTTTGCAGGGGGCTGTGGCATGTCCCCCACAGTACCCTGGGGTCTTGTGTTCTGGTATGCCCAGAGGGTAACTCAATCCCTTCCTGGCCTCCAGTTTGGTCTCTTTTTCTTTTAGCCTGTGCCCAGCAGCTTGGGCACAGGAGGACAGCAGGCTGTGTGGCTTCTGGCCACCTGAATGCTCTTCCTCTTTCTATCCCTCTACCCTTCCTCCCCCTCCCCCATAACTCACGAGGTCCTCGTTGCTCGTGTCCGTTTGGTTCTCTTATCAGAAAAGCCACTGTGCTGCAAGAGACCTGGCCCTGGCATCTTCCTGTGCTTTGAGTAAAGGTCAAACAGGCAACTAATCTGATTTGGTTTCTATTCAGCACTCACAACTCCTTAAGCAAGAAAGGGGGGGGGGCATGGAGTGTGGACTGGTGGAGGGGAAGGTCCACAGACCTTATGTGATGCTACGTGAAGCATGGTGCATGTCTGGCTTAGAAATGTTCAGTGCTGATTTACAAGGGGCAAGCAAAGAATTAGTTTCACTTTAACTCCCCAGCAACTCTTTTCTTGGCTGGTAGTTTTGATCAGCAAGTGATGCTGGTTTGAATTAAAAAAAAAAAAAAACCAACCCAAAGCAACAAACAAAAAAAAAGTAAATTAAAAGAAGTAATTAATGTGCTATGACTCTAATTTAACAGGCAGTGAGCCAAAAAGCTATGCAAAGATGGCTAAGGTTTGAGAAGGGCAACAAAGCTGGTTGAGGGGCCTGCAGAACATATCTCATGAGTATCTGAGAGAGATGAGATTGTTTAGTCTGCAGAAGAGAAGATTGAGGGAAGATCTCATTGCTCTCTACAGCTCCCTGAAAGGAGGTTGGAGTGAGCAACAGGACAGGAGGAAATGGCATCAATTGCACCAGGGGAGGTTTAGGTTGGATATTAGGAAAAATCTCTCCATAGGAGGAGTAGTCAGACATTGGAAGAGGTCACCCAGGAAGGTGATGGAGTCACCTGGATGTGTTTAAAAAAATGTGTAGGCATGTACTTGAGGCCACGTGTTAATGGCCATGTGCTGGGTTGGCAGTTCATAGAATCATAGAAGGCTAAGGTTGGAAGGGACCTCAAAGATCATCCAGTTCCAGTCCTCTACCATAGGCAGGGACACTTCCCACTAGAACAGGTCACTCAAGGCCTCATCCAACCTGGCCTTGAACACATCCAGGGAGGGAGCAGAAACAACCTCCCTGGGCAACCTGTGCCAGTGTCTCACCACCCTCACTGCAAACAACTTCCTCCTAACATCCAGTCTAAATTTCCCCTCTGCCAGTTCAAACCCATTGCCCCTTGTCCTGTCATTGCAAGCCCTTGTAAATAGTCCCTCCCCAGCCTTCCTGTAGCCCCCCTTCAGATACTGAAAGGCTACTCTAAGGTCTCCATAAGGTCTCCTCGAAGCCAAGTTGAACTTGATGATCTTAGAGTATTTTCAACCTTTGATTCTTAATGCAAATTTAGTGCTATAGTTAGGTCTTCACTATTGTTTCCCATTTATACCAAAGCTTAGTTGCTGTTGCTTGACTTGGGGTTTTATTTTGCTTGTTTGCCTTTCTGGCCCCAAAGGTGCAGGGTTTGGCTTAGCTTCTGTAATAGGTCTTGTGATGATAAGAACTTTGTGGATTTGATCTGACAAACTGGTTGCTGCACTGCATGGGAGGCTGATGATATGCTCAGCTGTGCTTAGAAAAAGCCTCAACCCCAGTGAACACAACCACTCCAGTCCTTCACTTTGAGACCTTCATTTGGTTATAGCAGGAAAGCTGAAAAGCAGCTCTTGTGTTTCATCACAGATTTGATAGGGGTTGGAAGGGACCTCTGGAGGTCATCTAGTCCAAACCCCCACCCCTTGGAGGATGTGCAGCACATGCAGCCAGTACCATATATATGAGGTAAGCATTATGTTTAAGTCAACACAAGAACATGCCAGGAATGTTGCTGATGCTTTAAGAATGCACCCAATTAATTTAAAAGTAGTTCTGTGGCTATTATTTGCTAAACTAATCCCGAGAGCAATTGCTGTTTTCTTTTTAAGGGAGATAAAAACAAAGCAGTGCTTTGCTCTGTGTAGGTGGGAGAGCTGCCTGATGACCAGGGCAGGTAAGGGAAGATTAATAACAGACCACTCATAAGAAGGTTTCAGATCTTACTGTCAGAGGGTAATAATTAATGATCAAATGTTAATGGAGATGCTGGGCTGTTGATGCCATTAATTCAGCTCAGTGGAGCCAGTCCTGCCCAGGACCTGCCACAGCTGTCACTGCATTCGCTTAATTATTCCAGTGCCTTCAGGCTCTTTTTTCCCTTTTCTCCTGCAAACTGCAGGACAGTATGTTTTCAGTGAAGCAGAATTCTGAAGCACGCCCTGCTTCCCAGGCACTGCCTGGCCAGCTCTGCACGCAGACCCACGGGCAACAAAGATGCCCAGGAAGGCAAACAAGTCAACTCCATCGTGTAAAGTCCAATATTCTGCAGGAAGAAGTAGGACGGTTTAAAAATTTACTGGGAAGGGGCTTGAGATGGGAAAGGGGTGAATTCTGGGTGATCTCTAGAGTCTCTTCCAAACCCTACTGTTCTGAATCTGAAGGCAGCAGAGATGGAAGGACCTGAACATAGTTGCCTGAGAGCGTTACCAGCATCAGGATTGCCCCACACTGGTTTTTGGGGGCTGAAGATGAAGTTATCATGAAGTTGTCATATGATGAAGAGGAGTAATGGGTTTAAATTGGCAGAAGGGAGATTGAAACTGAATGTTAGGAAGAAGTGAGGGTGGTGAGACGCTGGCACAGGTTGCCCAGGGAGGTTGTGGAGTACAGAAGAACCCAATGTGATCNGCCCAGGAAGGTTATGGAGTGCTCCACAACCTCCCTGGAGGTGTTCAAGGGCAGGTCAGATGAGACCTCAAGCAACCTGTTCTAGTTGGAGGTGTCCCTGCCTATGGCAGGGACCTGGAACTAGATGATCTCTGATGTCCCTCCCAACCTAAACCATTCTGTGATTCTAAGTCGTTACAGGGAGTTAGATGAGGTTTTCTGATACACTATCAGCTAGTTCCTACTGGTTTAGATTACCTACTGGTAGGTAGTTTTGATACTCCTGAGGACTACCACAGGATCATGGAATAGTTTGGGTTTGAAGAGGCTTTTCAGATTATCAAGTCCAACCATTAACCCAGCTCTGCCAGGTCACCACCAAACCATGTCTCTCAGCACCACATCTACATGGCTTTTAAACCCCTCCAGGAATGGTGACTCCACCACTTCTCTGGGCAGCCTGTTCCAGACCTCGACAACACTTTTGGGAATTATTTATGTTCCCCCCACCACCAATATCTAATGTAAACATCCTGTGGCTCAACTTGGCCATTTCCTCTTGTCCTAGTACTTGTTATCTGGGAGAAGAGAACAGACCTTCCTCGCCTCTTTCAGGGAGTTGCAAGGAGTGAGAAAGTCTCTCCTGAACCTGCTTTTCTCCAGGCTAAACACCCCTAGTTCCTTCAGCCACTCCTCAGAACTGTGTCCTAGACCCTTCACCAGCTTTGTTGCTCTTTTCTGGACATGTTCCACCACTTTAATGTCCTTTGTGTAGGGAGAGGTTCAAAACTGAACCCAGCATTCAAGGTGTGGCAAGATCAGTGCTGAGTACAGAGCCACAATCATTTGCTTAGCCCCAGTGGCCACGCAGGATGTGATGCAGTTTCAGCCAATTGAACATTAAAAATAAGGCAAGGATAACTAAAATCCAGTAAAGTCTGCAACTGAGCAACAGTTAAGGACAGATCTCAGACTAAGGATGAAAACTTGTCTGGTTAAACGATATTATGATCAGACTTTAAGATGGAGAAACTGAAATTTTCCATCTTTAACCCTGCACAGTCCTCCTGACAGTCATCAGAAATCATAATTCAGTCTTTGAAGCAATTTTTTTTTTAGTGCCTTGGCATTGTTTCTGAGATATTTCTCCCAATTCTGCTTAGAGAAGATGCAAGTTATTTTGATTGTCGTGCTTTACCAAATACCTCTGGCCAAAAGAAAATAAAAAGGAAAGAAGGGAGGATTTTATTTTTTATTATTACTTTTTTTTTTTTTTAATTTCCAGTTCTGAGGAGTGCTACATTTCAAACCCCAGCCCAGTGTGTCTTGAGCTGTGAGGCTGGAATGCTTTCTTGACTCGCTTCCAAACTGAAGTGCTTAAAAAAATGTGAAGCACTACAACAATTTTAAATCACTCTATACACTGCACATGGTGATTTAAAATAATTGAAGCTCTTCAAATTTTTATATGCCCTTGAATTTGGAAGTGATCAAGGTTCTGAGCATGTGCAGTACACAATGATTTAAAATTATTAGAGCTCTTCAAATTTATCATAAGTGTTTCAGCTTGAAAGTGATAGGGAATCTGGACTTCAGCAGTGTGAAGTGATTTAAAATTATCAGAGCACTACAGATGTTTTATAGGTGCTTTAATTTGGAACTGATCTTGGTTCTGGACTATAGCAATGTATAGCATATTACTTTTAAAATCATTGAAGCGGTTTCATATTTTTCCAAACCGGTTTTCATGGAGCCAAACATCTTTAATAATTTTAAAATGCATTATGTTGCAAGTGGCAGAGGTTTAATAGAATATTTTACACCCTGTAATGATAGCAGAAACGATTGCAGTTTGGTTGCAATTTGCTTCTGTGACTTTTTAAAGGCTCAGATGTTCACATACTGATGGTTAGGGCTTCACCTATCCAGCATATCTGCTGGGAAGGCTGTGCAAAACTTGGGCTTGTTTCATCTGGAGAAGAGAAGGATGAGAGGAGATCTGAGCAATGGGCACAAATATCTGAGGGGTGGGTGTCAAGTGCCTAGGGCTGAGCTCTTTATGGTGGTCAGCAGCAATAAGCCAAGGAGCAACAGCTACAAAGTGCAACAGAGAAGGTTTTGGCTCAACGTGAGGGGAAATTTCTTTGCATTGAGGGTGACAGAGCCCTGGAAGAGGCTGCCCATAGAGGTTGTGGAGTCTCCTCCTCTGGAGACTTTCCAAACCCACCTGGATGCATTCCTGTATGAACTCCCTAGAGGATCCTGCCTTGACAGGGAGGTTGGACTGAATGATCTCTGGAGGTCACTTCCAACCTCTAAAGTTCTGTGATTCCACGATATCTGCACAAAACCTCTGTGCCCACAACCAGTGAGCAGCATGGGCTCTCTCCAGGGGTGCGCAAATCAGGTAATAACACCTGCAACTGGGTGTTCAACCTGGAGTATGGTCAACTCAGCACAGGAGAGACGTGGACCTGTTGGAGCGGGTCCAGAGAAGGTCACAAAAATGCTTAGAGGCTGGAACCCCTTTCCTGTGAGGACAGGCTGAGAGAGCTGGGGTTGTTCAGCCTGGGGGAGAGAAGGCTTCAAGCAGACCAACAGATAGTTCTAGAAATTAGAGTGTGCTGGATCTGAGCCAGGGACTAATGCAATCAATGAGGGCTGTGACAGTATGGATCACCAAATGGTCCTTCTACTCCTTTTCCCTGTCGCTTAAATACTCCCTGATTTTTATTTAGGGCTGTGTTCAAAGAGTGAAAATCCTGGTGTTTTCCTCACTGATTTTCTGCTCTTGGCAAATATTTTAGTTTTGATTAAAGGGGAAGGAAAAGAAGTAGATTAAATGAAAATTAACTTACAGAAAAGAACAACTTCCATTTGAATTAGAAATTTCTAACAGAGAAGAGTCGTTTGACCTGTGCTCCACTTCTCTGACTCTCCAAGTCACTGCGAGAGTAGAAATTTAACAGGATTAGGAATAAAAGATTCTAATAATAGCAAGTATTTTACATTTAGGATTATGATGGAAGATACCATCATTAACCTTAGCCCTAGGACTTGTTCTAACACCATTAACATCCTGACCTAGAGCTTAATGCCAGCCTATTTTCCTTGCTTGGCGAAATGCTTGGCTTTGTCTTGAATTTTCTTTTTCTTGTGAAGAAAGCAGGTCCAACAGTTTGTGTTTGTTTAATGTTTTAAGGTCTTTCTCTTTTGATGTTTCTCTTTTGGGATAAGAAGATTATGATGAGCAAGGAGTGGGGGAACAGTAGTCATCGTTTCCAGGTTTAGGCAAGGGATATTTAAATGCAGGAGGTTTAGCTAGGTGGCCTATTTCTGCTGCAGATCAATGGTGTTGAGTGCTTGACTGTCCTTTGTGCTTGGAAAATCTCTTGCTAGATGCGTGAAGTCAGGAGCATAAAGCCCATACATGGGCTGCAAAAGTAGAGTGCTTTGCACTGGAGACCAGTGCCAAGTGGCATCCCTCAGGGGTCAGTGCTGGCACCAGTGTTGGTTAACATCTTTGTCAGGGACATGGACAGAGGAATCAGTGCACCCTCAGCAAGTGTGCAGATGGCACCAAGCTGTGTGGCACAGTCAACTTGCTAGAGGGCAGGGATCCATCCAGAGGGACCTGGACAGGCTGCAGAGGTGTGCCCAGGCCA
>WBNM01021079.1:53367-65241 GCA_013399055.1 Ramphastos sulfuratus
CTGTGCTGGGGGCTCCAGAACTGCACACAGGACTGCAGGTGGGGTCTGAGGAGAGCAGAGCCAAGGGGCAGAATCCCCTCCCTTGCCCTGCTGCCCACACTGCTCTTGCTGCAGCCCAGCACACAGTTGCTGTCTGGGCTGCACTCACACTGCAGCCTCATCTTGAGCTTTTCATCACTCCAGACCCCCAGGTCCTTTTCCTCAGGGCTGCTCTCAGCCATTCCCCACCCAGCCTGGAGTTGTGCTGGAACCATTTTGGCTAGGTTTTTTTTTGCATGATCAATATGTGTTTTCCTATGCAGATGGTGATCAGCACCTCCATCCTTCATGCTCATGGGGTGTATGGAGAAGAGTCACTGAAGTGTCCCTTCAAAGTTTGAGTGAGGCTTTTGCCAGGTGCTGCTTCCTGATGTGTGGGGAAAAAAAGTGTTGCAATGGGCACCGTGGTGGGTGACTGGAAGGACCAAGTCTGTCAGCATTGGGTGACTGGAAGGACCAAGTCTGTCAGCATTTACCTGAGTTACCAGAATGGCTGGGATGTTAGGAAAATATTCTTTACTAAAAGAGTGGTCAGGCATTAGAATGGGTTGAGCAGGCAGGTGGTGGAGTCACTGCCTTTGGAAGTGTTTAAATCTGTGTAGAAGTGGCACTTTGGGACATGGTTTAATGGCCATAATGGTGTTAGGTCTGTGGCTGAACTTGGTGATCATAGAGGCTTTTTCCAACCAAAATGATTCTCTGATTCTATGACTAGGATAGGAATTTCCCCCTGTACCCAGTACTGGTGAAGGCACAACTGGAATAGTGGGTTCAGTTTTGGGTCTCTCACTGCAAGAAGGATATTGAGGGTCTGGAATGTGTCCAAGCAAGGGCAATGAATCTGGTGAGGGGTCTGGAGCACAAGTTTAGTGAGGAGTGGCTAAGGGAACAGGGGTGGCTGAGGGAACTGGGACTTGTTAGCCTGGAGAAAAGGAGATTGAGAGGAAACTTTTAACACTTTTTTAAAAATTACTTTTAAGAAAAATTATTTCATCATAAACTGTTTTTGAGATCCTTTCAGAGGCTTGGACAAATGACATCCTAGGATAAGAGCATTTTAAATACATGCTTAGAAGACAGCAAAGCACAGAACTCACAGAAAATTAAACTACTTGCCAAGTCTGACATGAAAAGAATCTCAAATGTATCTCAGCAAGAAATTAGCAGATATTTTTCATATTTAAATAAACTGAACATATTGGCCCAGGGACGATGTAGCCTCTTGAAAGTCCTAAATATAGATGAGAATGACAAATCCAAGCCAAGAAACACTAACTACTGGATTAACTACATATTGGGTGCTATGATCTGGGTTAGGCAGAGCAGATCCGTGGGCTGTTGAAGGCATGAAGTTGTGCTTTTGGAGGTCCCAGAGGGCAAGAATGGGTTGATCACTCTGTATAGCAATATTGATGCAGTGGAGTTTCTCAGGGACAGAAGTTTCTGCCCACACAAAACCAAAAGCCACATTTCTGGAGTTTCTCTGTGAATGAGCTAAGCTGCTCCCATTTACTCTGCTCTTGTCAGACCTTACCCGGAGTCCTGTGTGCAGTTCTTAAGCCCCCAGCACGGGAAGGACATGGAAGTGTTGGAGCCAGTCCAGAGGAAGCCATGAAGATGCTCAGAGGGCTGCAGCAGCTCTGCTGTGAGAACAGACTGAGAGCGTTGGGGGTCTGCAGTCTGCAGAAGAGAAGGCTTCCAGGAGACCTTGGAGTGGCCTTCCAGGATCTGAAGGGGGCTCCAGGAAGGCTGGGGAGGGACTATTGACAAGGTCTTGTAATGACAGGACAAGGAGGAATGGGTTTGAACTGGCAGAGGGGAGATTGAAAGTGGATGTTAGGAGGAAGTTGTTTGCAGTGAGAGTGGTGAGACGCTGGCACAGGTTGCCCAGAGAGGTTGTGCCTACTCTCTCCCTGGAGGTGTTCAAGGCCAGGTGTTCATTGCTGGGAAGGGCTTGAGATGGGAAAGGGGTGAATTCTAGATGATCTCTAGAGTCTCTTTCAACTTCTACAGTTCTGATTCTGAGGGCAACAGAGCTGGAAATACCTGAACATAGTTGCCTGAGAGCATTATCAGCATCAGGATTGCCCCGTGCTGGGTTTTGGGGGATGAAGACACTGATGAAGTTATCATGAAGTCATCATATGATGAAGAGGAGGGATGGGTTTAAATTGGCAGAGGGGAGATTGAAACTGGACGTTAGGAAAAAGTTCTTTGTGGTGAGGGTGGTGAGACACTGGCACAGGTTGCCCAGGGGGGTTGTGGAGCACAGAATCAGAAAATGTGATCTTTCATCTTTGATCACATTCTGTGCTTCTGTCCTCCACAACCTCCCTGGAGGTGTTCAAGGCCAGGTTAGATGAGACCTTGAGCAATCTGTTCTAGTGGGAGATGTCCCTGCCTATGGCGGGGTGTAGGAACTGGATGATCCTTGAGGTCCCTTCCAACCTAAACCATTCTATGATTTCCTTCCCCCCCCCCCCTTAAAATAAAATAATTAAACATAATTTGTTGGTTTGCAAGTGCCTTGCCCAAGTGGAGGATGAGGCAGCAGTGCTGTTCTGCTGTGCCTGATGGGCTCCACATCTCTGCCTGGCTCCTCTGTGCGTGTGTGCGCTCAGCAGAAAGTCTACCAACGGGCAGTGGATGGAGCATTTGCCTCATGGGTTTTTGTGCTGCTGTTGATTTGTCACATGAATGTTATATAAATGTAGCTTTTTGTGTGTTAATATTACATATTGGTGAGGTGCTTGCAGTCCCCTCGGCGTTCAGGAGCGCTCTTTAAAAATTAACTCTGAAGCAGGTTCCACCATTTTATGGCTTTACCTGGTCTAACGTGAGCACATCAATTATTAAGAGTCTGTCTTGTTAAGTACCAGATCAGTGGCTTTTGCTGCAGCTGCCAGAGCAAATAGCAATGTGAAAGCTCTCTGAAAAAAACAACCAGTTGAGAAATCAAAAAAACCTCCAGCCCAATCTCAAAACTGAACATGAAGTCTTGGGCCTTGGGTGGCTTCTTGCGAGCCTCCTTCAAATGGATTGAAGCACCATTGCCAAGGTGATCGTCGACTGAAAGTCAAAGAAGTTTGTATGTTTTCAGCCTTATTTGGATGTTGAGGAATTGGAGCTGAATAATTTGTCCATCACAAATGTGATGAAGCTCTGTGAGCTGCTTTTTTTCTGACCTATCTGTAGAAATGGCTTAGTTCCAGCATGGTCCATTGACAGTGGTTAGAATTGTCTTTGTGAGCAGCTATGGTGCTTAGTACTCATCACATCTCCCTCAAACAGTTTTCTTACTAGATGGTAGCAATGCTTGGAAACCAGTCTGGAGAGGAGAAGACTCTGAGGTGACCTTATTGTAGCCTTTCATTATCTTAAGGGGAGTACAAGAAAGCTGGAGAGGGACTTTTCAGGCTGCCAGGTAGTGATAGGACTTGGGGGGGAATGGAACAAAGCTAGAAATGGGGAGATTCAGCCTGGATATTAGGAAGAAGTTCTTCACCATGAGAGTGGTGAGAGCCTGGCAGGGGTTGCCCAGGGAGGTGGTGGAAGCTTCTTCCCTGGAGGTGTTTAAGGCCAGGCTGGATGAGGCTGTGGCCAGCCTGAGCTAGTGTGAGGTGTCCCTGCCCATGGCAGAGGGGTTGGAACTGGATGATCCTTGTGGTCCCTTCCAACCCTGACTGATTCTATGGTTCTATGATTCAGACATCCACCTCTTTTATAAGGAAAGCATTCTCCTTTACAGCATACAACATAGCATTGTTTCAGCTGGAAAAGACTGCTAAAATCATCAAGACCAATTGTCAGTCCAGCACTGCAATGACCACTAAACCATGTCCTGAAGTGCCATGTCTACATGTTTTTTTTTCCACGGATCATGTTTCCACCTCTTCCCTGGGCGGCCTGTTGCAATGCCCGAGCACTTGTTCAGTAAAGAAAAACTTCTTAAACAGGAGGAAATCCATCCACTTTTTGCTGCACTTGCTTTGGAGTGAGAGAAATCAGCCCCAAAGCCAAGGAATGAAAAACTGCTCAAAGTAGAGAACTTCCATGGCATTGTAGAGTTGGGCTGGAAGGGACTCCCAAAGGTCGTCTCGTCCAACTCCCTCTGCAGTAAGCAGGAGCATCCTCAACTAGATCAGGTTGCCCAAGCCCTGTCGAGCTTCACCTTGAATACCTCCAGGGATGAGGCCTCAGCTACCTCCCTGGGCAACCTGTTGATGCCAGGATTGTTCCAGGAAGCTTAATATACTTTAACTCTGGTTTTACAGATCCTTAGCCCCACCTTCCGCAATGGTCTTGGTACATTTGGCACGAGCAAATATTTACCTACAGAGCTGTTGTGGTAATGGAGTTCAAAGACAAATGAGAAGTGTGAAGGGTTGTTTCCTACCTCTGTCTTTTCTCTTTCCCTTCTGGTCACTAAGTGCCTGTGCACACAAATACTCTGCACATCGTAGTCTCTTGGGTTTATCTGCTGCCCTATCAACTTTTCTCTCTTGTATACACCTTCCTCCAAATGAAGATGACCAGAAGTACAGTTTAAGTACTTCATCTTCTAACAGTCTCGGTTTGCACATATAGAATCATAGAATGGTAGGGTTGGAAGAGACCTCAAAGATCATCCAGTTCCAACCCCCTGCCATAGGCAGGGACACCTCCCCCTAGTACAGGTCACTCAAGGCCTCGTCCAACCTGACCTTGACCCCTTCCAGGGAGGGAGCAGCCACAACCTCCCTGGGTAACCTGTGCCAGTGTCTCACCACCCTCACTGCAAACAACTTCTTCCTAACATCCAGTTTCAATCTCCCCTCTGCCAGTTCAACCCCTTTGCCCCCTGTCCTGTCATTACAAGGCCTTGTCAATAGTCCCTCCCCAGCCTTCCTGTAGCCCCCTTCAGATCCTGGAAGGCTACTCTAAGGTCTCCTGGAAGCCTTCTCTTCTCCAAGCTGAAGAGCCTCAACTCTTTGCAGTGGTTCATGGTGTGGCAGATAGAAGAGATTGGAAGGTATGTTTCAGAAGCTCACTCTGAGCTCAAGTGAAATTCTGGCAGAAACACTCATCTGAATGTTAGATGAGGTTTTGGGGCATTCTCTTGTGCAGCATGATGAGGTCATGTTCTTCAGACTCTTCTAAACTTAGATGTTTTCAGTATGCTTGATGAAGATCTCTTCCATACTCTCATTCACTCTTTCTGCAGTAAGCAGGTGAGCACCTCCATAAGTGCCTCCAGTGCTCTGATGCTGCATCCTCAGGCTCAACGTAAGCACATCAGTAATCATAGAATAGAATCATTGAGTGGTTTAGGTTGGAAGGGACCTCAAAGATCATCTAGTTCCAACCCCCTGCCATAGGCAGGGACACCTCCCACTAGAACAGGTTGCTCAAGGCCTCAACCAACCTGGTCCTGAACACCTCCAAGGAGGCTGTGGATGACAGAAACACAGACTGTGATCTTTGATTTTTGATCACATTCTGCGCTTCTGTCATCTCAGACTCCCTGGGCAACCTATGCCAGTGTCTCACCACCCTCACTGTAAAGAACTTCCTAACATCCAGTTTAACTCCTATAAGGTCTTATAAGGAGTTTGTTCTCCTCCCTCATATTGAGCAGAGTTTTCACAGACTCACAGAATTAACCAGGTTGGAAAAGACTTCTAAGATCATAGAGTCCAACCTATCACCAATTTTGGACCAGACCACGTTGTAACATTCACTTGAGAAGCTGAGATGCAACCCAAACCCACCACTGCAATATTTGCCTAGCAGCTACCTGGGAGATAGGACATAGCTGATTTTGTGGGAGCAGGAAAAAAAAGTGAGGTCAAAGTATTAACTCCTTCCCTCAGTATTATATTTGACATTCTTTGTGATTACCCCCCCCCCTTCTTCTCAAGCTTTCTTCCTGTTCTGACCCATAATTTTCTTGTGAAGAAGGTTCACTTTTCCTTCTCCCTAATTATCCTTGACCTATAGCCTATGAATGGGGCTCCTGATTGTCCAGCTGATTTCAGACCTCTGTGAGTAGAGTTGGACGTCATTCCCAGCAATTTGGAACAAACAAGGCCATTCTCTATCCCCACATAAAGTCCTGCACTTAAATCACACCATATGAAATCTGTATCTCGGTGAGGTCTTCGGGCTGCAGCAACTGCAAACTCCCATGGAGGACTCGAAGCGTCCCACAAATTGTGGCAAAATTCCCACAAATTGCAGCAAAATTCATGGGAAAAGAGACAGGAAATGATTTCTCTTGCCTGGGGAGAGATGTTGTGGAGGTTTGATCTGCAGGTTCTCACAAACGTTGGAGGGGGGAGGAATCCATTTTTAATATTGCACAGTGGAATATCTCTCTTTTCCTATTTCACACCAAGGGGAAAGCACTAAAAGTTTAGTATGTGTTATAGATGTTGTTGTATGTGATACAAGTGTATGAGCAATTGCCACAGGTGTATCTATGGGATCATAGAACTGATTTGGTTGCAAGAGACCTTTAAGACTGAGTCTGCCTGAGGCCACCATGGCAATTAAAGTGTGTCCTGAAGTGCCACATCTACATGAGTTTTTTGAACACCTCAGGGGTGGTGACTCCACCACCTCTATGGACAACCTGTTCCAATGCTTCTTTCAGTAAAGAAATTTTTCCTAATGTCAAATCTAATCCAATCCCTTGGCACAATTTTGGGCCATTTCCTCTTGTCCTATCACCTGATACTAGGGAGAAGACAGCATCTTCCACCTTGCTCCAGCTTCCTTTCAGGGAGTTGTACAGAGCAATGAGGTCTTCCCTCAGCCTCCTCCTCTCCAAACTAAACAATCCCAGTTCCCTCAGCCCCTTCTGATAAGACTCATTCTCTAGACCCTTCACCAGCTTCATCCTTTTCTGGACATGGTCCAACAGCTCAAGGTCTTTCCTCTAGTACACCTCCCAAAACTGACTCCATTATTCAGGGTGCAGCCTCACCAGTGTTGAATACAGAGGCATGATCACTTCCCCATCCTGCAGGCCACATTTTTCCTGCTCCAGGCCAGGATGCTGTGTCCTTCTTGGCCACCTGAGCACACTGCTGGCTCACATTCATATGTCTGTCAACTGGCAGCCCCAGGTCCTTTTCTGCTGGGCAGCTTTCCAGCCTGTCCCAAGCCTGTGGTGTTGCATGGGGTTGTTGTGACCCAGCTGCAGTGCCCAGCACTTGGCCTTGTTAAATCTCATACAACTGACCTTGGCCCTTTGATCCTGCTTGTGCAGACCTCTCTGTAGAGCTTTCCCAAACTAACACAGGGATGCTGGCTAACATGAATGCTGCCGTACGTATGCTTCTACTTTACCTACAACTTGTTGACTCCCTAAGGTGGCAGAACTTGAACCACTGCCACTTCAAATATTAGTAGAAAGCCACATATTCTTTCATGCTTCAGTTATAAAGGGAAGTATATAAATTATTTAATTGGGAGAAAGTATTGCATTAATATATTTACACTTCTAATGCATTTACAGAAACGTGCTCCTCCCTAGTGAGAATAATAAAACATTGGTGTAAAGCTGCACCGGAGACACGGCTGTGGTTGCAAGGAGTTATACATGGAGGAGCTGCCCCTTTTCACCCTTTTGCAGAAGGTGGTTGCTGTATTTTCAGAGCAAGATACAGCTGCCTGCTGTACCCTTGCTGGAGCTCTGCCAGAGCTTCCTTTTCCCTCAAGAAACATGTGGTTGTTATACAGCCGTCTATTTTGCCTCGCTGCTCCCTTCATCTCAAGGGCAACTGCTCTCTACAGATCACTTCTACCATCCCAAACCCAGTTTGGGATAATTTCCACACCGCTGTGATGTGTCTCAATCCAATTGCCAATGTCAGCTCAAAGGAATGTTGTTTCTCTAGGAGTCTTCTCATTTGAGTGTGCTGAAGCTTCTGCACCAGTCTAGTTAACTAACATGCAGCCTCGTGAGCTGCTTAGGCTTCTGTTTCACAGGTACAGCTAGAATCCTGGAATATTGAAAACCATATGCCTCTTTGCCTCAAAGAAGAGGGCCCTGGTTTTTAAATTTCATGTAATCCTTTCTGGATTTACACTTTTTAAGGCACTGAATTCCCAGCTGCTGTAAAAGCACTGAAATTAGAGTCCAGATTAGCCGCAGAACTTAAGAATAGTGTCAAGGCTGAAAGTGGTTTTGAACAAGATGTGGGTGTTTATTAGGAATGCTCTGCTGCACAAAACCTGCTCCCAAGCTGGATAGAGACTGAGTTAATGAAGGATGAGTTTTGCAAGGAGCAGCTCAGGGAACTGGGATTGTTCAGTTTGAAGAAAAGGAGGTTCAGGGGAGACCTTCTCTCTCCTCTCTCTCTCTCCAACTACCTGAAACAAGGTTGTAGCACAGTAGGGCTATGTCTCTCCTCCCAAGTAACAAGCAAAAGGACAAGAGGAAATGGCCTCAAGCTGTGCCAGGGGAGGTTTAGGCTGGATGTTAGGAACAATTTCTTCCCCAAAAGTCCTCTAACAGTCTGCTCAGGGAAGTGTTGGAGTCCCCATCCCCAGAAGGATTTAAAAGCTATGTAGCTGTGGTGCTGAGGGATGTGGTTTAGCGGTGACTTGGCAGTGCTGAGTTAACAGTTGGACTTGATTGGAATAGACCTTTATGATCAAAATGATTCTATGACAATGAAAAGATCAGACAGCACTGTAGACTGACATGCACCCCATGCCTGTGGTCACAGTTGAGATGCTGGAACAGAAATCTGAATAACAAATGTCCATTCTGGATAGACAAGACGTCGATGTTGTCTATATTCTTCTGAGCAACTGCTGGCGAGAGCTCCCTGATGAAACAGATGTAGCAGTTTGTTTTCAGCAAAGCCTTGTGCCAGGAGTGGCTCAATACGTTTGCGAAAGCTCTGTCTTTAGCTCTGGAAAACCCACAAGCTGCAATTGCAAGAAAGTGGGAATGCACATCTGAAACACTAAAGGAGCTGGTCAGACCCCACCTGGAGTACTGTGTGCAGTTCTGGAGCCCCCAGCACAGGANCCAAAGAGAACAACTCAACTATTCTATGATTTTTTTCACCTTCATGCAGTATCAAACAGTCCATGCACTTACTAAAAATACTAATGAAAACTCCTCCTTGGGGATAAAGGAAAAATAAAAATAAATAATAATAATAATAAAAAAAAAGAAACTAAGCAAACCAACTTTCCCAAGCCTGAAGTGGAAAGTTTTTTGATTCCTTCTTTTTAATAGAATAAAGATGTGCTCTAAAAGTGCAAAAGGCTTCATAACAAAGTGACCCTCTGTCCATTTACTGCTAGTAAGAGAGCAAGAGACTTTGGCTTGCTGTTCTTAGCTTCCTGAAAGGTGTTATGGCCTCAGAGGTCTCGTAGTCAGGATAACAATGATTTACCTTATTTACTTGAAGCTGACCTAGCCTTTAGTATACTGCTCCTTCACTTAGTCAGCTTAATGGGTGCCAGATATTGTTCTCCTGCAGGAAGTTCTTCCTGGAATTCTGCAGCAAACCAAAGGTTCAGGCAGTGGGAAAATGAAAATAAGGGCAACTTTCCCTTAGGACCAGAGAATACAAGAAATGCACTGACACCATTTGAGACCTCCTTCCCAGAAAAATAGAAGCCACAAATACAGCCAGATTACATAAACTGATTCAAGTATGTAACTGTTTCTTACCATGATTCTCTCCTTTTTTTTTTTTTTTTTTCCAAGATCCCTTGCATCTAACCTGTGTTTAAAGCGAAGGGAAAATGATTTATTCTGAGGAAAGACTTGTTCAGAGATTGCTGTCTCACTTTAACGTGTGAAAGTGTTCATGTGTAGAGGGTATTAGCCAGTACAACCAGGACACAGCAGAAATCTTGTGTAAGGCAGACTACTAGGATTTATTTATGCTATGAATTTCACTGTTTAGTTTCAAATAAGCAAATATTCCTAGCAGGTCTTAGCTAATGCCCTCCTGGCTGGCCAGGGAAAATGTGAAGCATCTCTGAGAAGCTCTGTACTGTGAGCACTGTGTCCAGTGCTGGGCCCCTCAATAAAAGAGAGATGTTGAGGTACTGGAATGTGTCCAGAGAAGGGTACCAAGGCTGGGGAGGGGCCTGGAGCACAGCCCTGTGAGGAGAGGCTGAGGGAGCTGGGGGTGTGCAGCCTGCAGAAGAGGAGGCTCAGGGCAGAGCTCATTGCTGTCTACAGCTCCCTGAAGGGAGGTTGTAGCCAGCTGGGGTTGGGCTCTGCTGCCAGGCACCCAGCAACAGAACAAGAGGACACAGCCTCAAGCTGTGCCAGGAGAGGTCTAGGCTGGATGTTAGGAGGAAGTTGTTGGCAGAGAGAGTGATTGGCATTGGAATGGGCTGCCCAGGGAGGTGGTGGAGTCGCTGTCCCTGGAGGTGTTGAAGCAAAGCCTGGATGGGGCACTTAGTGCCATGGTCTGGTTGATTGGGTAGGGCTGGGTGCTAGGTTGGGCTGGGTGAGCTTGGAGGTCTCTTCCAACCTGGCCTGATTCTATGATTCCATGATTTAGGCATGTATGCTTCTAAGATATTAATAGCTTCTTTAACCCCACTTGCTCCCAGTTTCCAGAAATTATGAATCATGCTTTTTTTTTTATAAAACAAAAACCAGTAACAACAGTGAAGGAAAAAACAAGTCACCCATATTTGTTAGGAACTGTTGCTGAGGGTCTCTGTCAAGCTTCTCTCCACAAACACCTTTGCTTTCTGCAAAAGGGTCTGGGGAAAGCTGTGGGGGTCTGCTTTTGAAGACAGTGAAGGGAAAAACAAGTCACCCATATTTGTTAGGAACTGTTGCTGAGGGTCTCTGTCAAGCTTCTCTCCACAAACACCTTTGCTTTCTGCAAAAGGGTCTGGAGAAAGCCTTAGGTCTGCTTTTTAAGATGCAGGGATGACTGACAAATTACAGCTTGGTGATTAAAAAACCAAGAGACGATGATGAGGACAGGAATACTCCAGAGCTTGGGCAATACAAAGTGACAGAGCTGAAAAGTTACCAAGGAATGTTTCAGAGAAACAAAGGATGTGGTCTTAGGGTCTCCAGAGAGCGCAGTTATTTTATTATATTCTGCTCCTATTATCACTTTCATTTTGTTCCAGGGAGATTTTCAGCAACTTGAGAAATAGCTTTTTGGAGCCAGCTATCCCTCAGATATGTGCACACAACTCCCCTTGACTTTAATTGGAGCTCTGGGTAGGCATCTGAGGGCAAAATGTCGCCTTTGGCCAATGGCTTTCTGCAGCCAGAAAATAACATCAATGCACACACACACACATGCGAGTCTCCAAAAGTGACTGCTTTAACCTCTCATTAACATGAAAAGCTCTTAAGGCAATGGGGACACGTTAGTTAGGAAGTATTGAGAAAATAAAATATATATATTTTGAGGCTGGTTTTATCCCTTATGCATCATAACCATAACTTATTTTTTTTTCCCTCCACCGAAGCAGCGAGCGCTGTAAAACAACCACTGGATCCCATGTGAGGAACCGTTTCAATTTTACGGTAAATTTCCTGGTTTATGGATTCCTTTCTGGAAAAACTCCTCACAGTATTCTCCAAAGAATATGAACTTTTCCTTTAAAACGTAAGAAATTGCTGCCCTGTTAATAGCGTTTTGCTTTAGTCCCAAATTTATCTTTGCTCTCACCAATTGTCATTGCTACTTAAATGTTTTTCTTTTTATTTACTTTCTTCTTTTTCTTTTTCCTTTCTTCTTTTTCTTTTTCCTTTCTTCTTTTTCTTTTTCCTTTCTTTTTTTTCTTTTTCCTTTCTTCTTTTTCTTTTTCCTTTCTTCTTTTTCTTTTTCCTTTCTTCTT
>WBNM01021079.1:65514-82742 GCA_013399055.1 Ramphastos sulfuratus
ATATATATAAATACATATAAAATTTCATTTGATATATGTATATAATTTTCAGTGTCTGCTAGATATTTTAAAGATATATGGGTATGAAATAGTGTGAGTACAACAGACCCAAGAGTAATTGAAGCATTTGATCTTCTTCTCCTTGCTACAAAACCCCCGAACCACCAACACCAAGACAAACCCCAAAAACCCCCAATCAATCAAAAAAAAACCCTAAACAAGGGAAAAACCATCCNCATGCTTCTCATTAGGGTTGCTATTTTAAGGTCTTCTTAAAATATGTATTTTATTGTGTTCAGCTAATTACATAGAACTTCTTCAGATGTGAGAATGCATCTTATTTAAACCCCACCCCCCTCCTCTGCTCAGGCAATAGTTAAAATACATGCACAGGATATTACAGTTTGAAGTGTGCAAGGCATTTTTGCTGTAATTAAAATCTTTGAGGAGAAAAACTTGCTCACAGGAATCACTGGCTGGGTTTTTAGCAGGTTGTATAAATGGTGACAAGTTGCATCTTTGCATCATTCAGGAAGAGTGGGGAGTCTCTTGATGAAAGTCACTACATATCTTTTATATAAACATATAAATATATATATATATAATATAAATATATATAAATACATATAAAATTTCATTTGATATATGTATATAATTTTCAGTGTCTGCTAGATATTTTAAAGATATATGGGTATGAAATAGTGTGAGTACAACAGACCCAAGAGTAATTGAAGCATTTGATCTTCTTCTCCTTGCTACAAAACCCCCGAACCACCAACACCAAGACAAACCCCAAAAACCCCCAATCAATCAAAAAAAAACCCTAAACAAGGGAAAAACCATCCCCAAACAAGGGAAAAACCATCCCTAAACAAGGGAAAAACCATCCCTAAACAAGGGAAAAACCATCCCTAAACAATCAGCCATCCCTAAACAATCAACCTCCCCCAAACAAGCAAAAAAGAACATTAAACAATCAAAAAAAACCCATTAAACAATAAAAAAAACCCCTAAACAATCAAACACCCTTTAAACAATCAAAACCCCACCCTGAACAATCAAAACAACCTAAACAGTAAAAAACCCTAAAGAGTAAAAAAAAGAACCTAAACAATCAAAAAAACCCCAATCAATAAAAAAGAACCCTAAATAATAAAAATAGAACCCTAAACAATAAAAACTCCTAAACAATAGAAAACCCCTAAACAATAAAAAAACCCTAGACAATAAAAAACCCTAAATAAAAAACCCAAACAATAAAAAACCCTAAGCAATAAACCCCTAAACAATAAAAACCCCTAAACAATCAAAAAAGAACCATAAATAATAAAAAAGGGCCCTAAATGATCATAAAAGAACCCTAAACAATCATAAAAGAACCCTAAACAACTAAAAAAACCCCAAAACAATAAGAAAGGAACAAAAAAAAATTAAAAAACCCAAAACAATAAAAAAAAAGAAACATAAACCATAAGCAATACAACAAACAAACAGAAAAAAGCAGAACAGAAAAAAAAAAACAAACCAACAAACCTCATACTCTAATTTTCAGCCTATCTTAAAAAAAAAATAGGGAGAAGAAAGATCTATATTAGTTGTAACTTCCTATTACAGCATCAAGATTTATGGTGCAGTGGGGCAGGGCAGATGCAGTTTGAAGTGATTAAGCCAAACCCTTCCAAAACTTGAAGGGCACCATTTGGTTCATGGTCTGGTTTAAGTGGTGAGATACCCAAGACCCTTTCCCTGTAAATACATTTACACTCCTAGCCATATGGTAGAATGACTCCATATTTATTCTCTACACCTATTCTATGTGCAAATTGATTTCATGCAAGAATGTCTTGCTGAAAGTGTCTAAAATGTCCCCAGCTCAACTAGAAGATGCTGCTGAAGGTGGTTCTTACAGATGGTATGTTGATATTGCAGGGATGTAAAGGTTAGTCTTGCCCTATTAGAGTACTGGAAAACTACATATTCACAGAATCACAGAAAATTAGGGGCTGGAAGGGACCTTGAAAAATCATCCAGTCCAACCCTCCTGCCAGAGCAGGATCACCCATACCAGATTACAATGGAATGTATCCAAGTGAGTTTTGAATATCCCCACAGAGGGACATTGCATGACCTCTCTGGGCAGCCTGTTCCAGTGTTCTGTCACCCTCACAGGGAAAAAAATGCCTCTTCATGTTTCTGTGGAACTTCCTATGCCTCAGCTTCCATCCATTGCCCCTTGTCCTGTCATTGGGCATCACCCAGCAAAGCTTGATTCTCTCTTCTTGGCATTCACCCTTTACATATAAACATGAATGAGGTCACCTCTCAGGCTCCTCCTCTCCCAGCAGCACAGCCTCAGCTCCCTTAGTCTCTCCTCTTAAGGAAGATGTTCCACTCACTTAATCATTTTTGTGGCTCTGTACTGGACTCTTTCAAGCAGTTCCCTGAGGTCTTTCTTCAACTGAGGTGCCCAGAACTGAACATAATACTCCAGATGTGGCCTCAGCAGGGCAGGCTAGAGGGGAAGGAGAACCTCTCTCAACCTACTAACCACAGCCCTTCTAATCCACCCCAGGATGGCATTGGCCTTCTTGGTTGCAAGAGCACATTGCTGGCTCATGGGCAACCTTCCATCCACTAAGACCCCAGCCCCTATTTCCCACCAAAACTACCTATTTCCCATCAAAAACTGATTGTGTGAAATCAAAAGTGCTGGCAAGAAAGTGGCTTTTGAGGAAAGGGAGAGGTTTTCAGTTCAGTGGGATCTGCAGAGGAGACTGCATAATTACTGGTGAACCTCTCATGCTTGCAAAAATACCCTAATATGCCTGTCTAGAGTGCAAGTGCTCATCCTCAAAAATGACACTTCTATTAAATTAACATGTTTCTGCCAGCCTCTTGTTTACTTAAGGCTGCTTTCACTGTTTCATAAAATGCCAATAATGGAGGTGACTTACGTCATCTCCTCTGACATGTGCTCTTTGATGTGTTTTTATCCCACATGTACAAGAAAAGATTTCAGTCTTGTGATGAGCTCCAAAGAGTGGAGTTTTGCCTTCTGCTTGCAAGTTGTTATGACCTCCAGTTTCCAAGGTGCCAAATATTTTCAGTGGCAAGAAATGTAGTAGCAGGTACTTACATGCTGGGAACTTGCTTTATGTGTGTGTACATGCATCTATGGATGGGTATAGAGATGTATTTACAATGTATTTATATATAAAAGCTGCTTTTAGTTTGTCTGACACTGTGGTTGTGATATTACCTTAGCAAATGACCTTCAGGATTGTCTTAATCCCTACAAAGATGTCTTCAGACCAAAAAAAAAAAAAAAAGTGATAGGACTGCTCTTAACAAATGAAAGGGAGATTAAAGGTTTCATTTTTAGGCATGAATTCAACAAGAATTTCCACTGGAAAACTCTTGTGGGAGTTGTTCCCAGGGTTTTTGGACATCTTTAGACAGCAGATCTCTATTGCTTTAACTAGCTCTTGAACAGTTCTTACTTTATTGAAGTACTGTATGACCCATCTGCAGAAATAGTTGTGTGTACATGGAAATTTGCTTATAATACACTATTTTTCTAATTCCAGCCTGCTCTTGCAGCTTCTTCAGACTTCCTCCAGTCTGGTGGCATGTTTTTAATGATGACTGAAATTTTAAGCTAATTCTTTGTCTGAATCCTATAAGATTCTAGGTGGAAAATAGTTCTTGTTATGAAAAATACAACCCAAGCCTTTAAAGATCAAATGAAAAGTCAGTTCCTATTGGTATGTTCTCCCTTTGATTGGAAAGTTCTTTGCCAAAACACATATATTGCCCTCATGCCACGTCTCCCTAAGTGGGCAGTGGAGGGTGGGCTGAGCTGCATCCACCACATGCCCATCAAGTGTGAGCACAAGGATTAGAGCAAAGAAAAAAAAAAAATTGACTGGAAGAGGCACTGAACTAATCCCAACACCAAAGGATCCTCCCCAGTTTGCTTTCTCTTTTGAACTTATTGATTAATCTGTTCTTGTAAACCTACTTAGTAATTCTCTTACCTTTTATATCCGATCATGTAGATAGTACTCTCGTTTTATGTCTTTTCAGCAAGATTCCTTCACTTCTCCTACTTAACAAAACTCCTCCTTGTTCATGGGCTGCATTGAGACAAGTGCATTTCCCACTTCAGCATTATCTCAGGAGTCTACTGTGTCTCTGAAATTCAAACTCCAACAGTCAGCAATAACTGGAAGTAAAAACATGCCACATAAAATTTAGGAAGAACTGCTAATCCTGCAGTGTCTGATGTGCTGGTTAGCCAGGTGTGACTGTGTGACAGTTTTAATCCCAAGCAAATACCTTCTAAGCATTTCCACAGTGACCTATAAGCATTTCTATAACCACATCTGGAGCGCTGCGTTCACTTCTGGGCTCCCCAGGCAAGAGAGACAGGAAACTACTGGAGAGGGTCTGGTGGAGACTACAAAGATGCTGAAGGGGCTGGAACATCACTCTGAGGAGGAAAGGCTGAGAGACCTGGGACTGTTTAGTCTGGAGAAAACTGAGGGAGGATCTTCTCAGTGCTTAGAAAGAGCTAAAGGGCAGAGGGCACGAGGATAGGGACAGACTCTTTTCAGTGGTTGCAAGCAACAGGAAAAGGTGCAATGGGAACAAACTGGCACTTAAGGTAATCTGTCCGAACGTGATGAAAATCCCTTTCGATGTAAAGTGTAAAGGCTGCCCAGAGAGGTTGTGGAGCATTGTCCACTGGAGACTTTCAAAACCTGCCTGGACCTGATCCCGGGTAACCTGCTGTGGGTGTGCAGCTTTAGCATGGGGACTGGATTGAAGAATCCCCAGAGGATCTCCCAGCTCCTACTATTAGGTGATTTCTGTCACTCAGATGAGTTGCTTGGCTTCGTACTTCACTGCTCTCTGGTTTTGAGCATTTCCAGACAGTTTTGGCAAAGCCCCTCTCCTATGCTTGGCTCCTCTATGAACATCTCACTCCAGACATCATGCAGAGGAGGAAAAAAATCAGTGCCTGGTTTTGTTTGTTGTGGTTCAGGTCCTGCCGCCACTCACACTGAGCTGAGGCGTGAGGCTCATCGCTTTCTGAGCGCTGGCAGAAAGGAAGCAGCCGCCGCGGGGATATCCGGGAGCTTCCTCTTCCTGCTGGTCAACCTCTTTCTTCCTGGGGCTGGCCTCTTTCCAAATGGGTTGCTAAAAGCCCAAAGCTCACTGGCTGAAATCCTGGCCTAATTAAAATCGATGCCAAACCTCCCATTGACTTGGAGGCTCTCGCCCAGCCCGTCATCGCGTTCAACATTCATCTCGCTCCATTGTTTATGGGACTGTTCTTGAGGGGTTTTCTAGGGTGACGCTTAACCGGCTCGCAGCTCTCCTCCCTTGCAGACAGGCAGCCAGCTCCAAACTGATTTCAGACAGTATTTTATCAGTTTTATTACTATAGCTCTGTAAATCAGACCAAAACAAGAACCAGGTCCTCGGCTGTTCATTCATAGCTGCGATCTGAAAGTGTGAACTTTCCTGGTTTGGTTTGGTTTGCTTTTGCTTTTGCAAAGTGTCTCATAGTTCCCTGTGTGATATCTCGCAGTGTAATTGCACACATGCAACGTTTGGTGATAGGAATGTATTAGATAGGAATATCATAGAATGGTAAGGTTGGAAGAGACCTCAAGGATCGTCTAGTTCCAACCCTCTGCCATAGGCAGGGACACCTCCCACTAGTACAGGTATGTATAGATACGTTAGATGGAAATGGCAAGAGGACACCCAAAGAGAAGGTTTAGCCCATAAAATGCAGGATGCCACTCTGACAGGGCAAGAAAACCCCTTGGTTCTCAAACAATACCATACAGGGCCAGTATGCTATTGTAGGAGTATTTTCTTTATTTATTTAGCCTTTGGAGCTGATGTGAAAAGTCATTAAAGCAGCTTTAAGAACTTGATTATTAAAAAGTCCTTATTTGTAGTTGATAAAACACTCCCCCCCTACCTTCTCCGTTTGCTTTTTGCTATTTAGTTTTCTTTTTATTATTTTAATTTTTTTTTCCCCACCCAAGTTTTACAATATAAGAGTGAGACCTTTTGTTTTAACGTGGGTTTTTTGGGGGCTAAAAGGGGTCTTTCCATTTGATGAAGCCATTGACTTTGAACAGTTTTCGGTGCCACGTGCTGTAAAAACAAAGGTGAATATAAACACAAACCGAACGATTATGAAAGCTAAAAGAATCCCCGAGATAAAATATTCAGACTTGATTTGCAAGTGGCTCACTCTCTGCGGTCTTTCTGACCTCAAACACAACAGAAAAACACATTATTGAAAACCACTAAAAAGTAAATAGCACTCTTGGCTAGCGATGGTGAGGGACTTGATCCCGCTCGTGCTCCGAGCATCTCTGCTGACCTCCGCCGCTCCCTCACCAGGTCGTCTCCCCAGCACATCCTGTGTGCGTGGCCACGCTGCTCACTTCCTCCCACTCTGCTGCTGGCCCAGGAAAATACTTTGAAAACCGTTTTGGAAATATTTACTTTTAGTTTAAGCCTTTAGTGTTTGCTGTTACAACTGTTGTAGCGGAGAAGTTTAAGAGCGTGCAGATGGCTATGAGGTGTTTGATCTGCATCGTGAGAGCTGTGGTATGTTGAGCCAGGTGTGCTTTGTGCTTGTGAGGGAGTTAGGGCCAGATCCTATCTTTCTCATTCCATCTTCTATGCAATTTCTGGACTTTGAGCTGTGTGGTATGATATAGAATCATAGAATTGTCAGGGCTGGACCACCTGAAGGGACATTGTGGAGAGGCTGCTGCTGGGCTCTGCTCACGGGTCGTTGGAGACAGAACGAGGGGGAATGGCCTCAAGCTGAGACTGGGGAGGGTTAGACTGGACACTAGGAAAAAGTTTTTCATGGAGAGAGTGGTCAGGGAGTGGAATGAGCTGCCCAGGGAGGTGGTGGAGTCACCCACCCTGGACGTGTCTAACAGTGGTTTGGATGTGGTGCCTAGGGCTATGGTTTAAGGTGACTCTTGTATAGTAGAGTTCTAGGTTGGACTTGGTGAGCTTAAGGGGCTTTGCCAACCTGGATGTTTCTGTGATCTAGTTCCAACCCATCTGTGGACTGGAACACCTCACACTAGATCAGCCTACAGGTAGGTTCCAGAGTTGGTGTTGGTGTGCATTTTGTGTGCCTTTTGATTTCCATGCAGGAAAGCATGAAGTCTCTTTAATCTGTCATTTACTGTTGATACTACAGGATGAATCTGCTTATGGCAGAGGTTTTTGTCTTGCAGTGTAATTTTTTAAGCTTGTAATGCAACAAGGAGGGGACGAAGGAGACTGCAGCAAGCAGGAATCCCCCTGAAAATACTCTTATCTCCCTTAAAGAAAACAAAAAAGCAAGGGAGAGAAATGACTTAATAAACAGTTCAAAGTCTCCTGCAGGACTTCTCATACTATGCATGTTGTTCATTGTTCTTTAATGAGTAAATGACCCGTTAATGTGCACAGGAACATATCAGGAGCACATGGCAGGGAAGAAGCTTGGGTGGTAGTGATTTGATCAAAGATTTCTCAAATCTGACCCCAAGTATTTGATGAAGAAGATTAACATGGAGACAATTTACCAAACAAATACAGCATTAAGAGCCAAGAGACAGGCTAAGGGAATTGAAGGCTCCAGATTGCCCACATAAAGAATATCGTTAAACATAAAGAAAACAAAGCCAGGAGAAATGTCTGGGCTGTGGAGTCCCACAGAAGAGGACTTCTGCTGCTCATTGATTCCTTCTTTTTCTTTTATGCTATTTGTAATATAACACATGAGACTTAATTTTTTTTTCCTCCCCCCAAATTAAAAAAAAAAAAAAAAAAGTTGTGCCTGTGACCAGGGTTCTAATAGTGTTACTCTAAGCATTTAAAAAAGACTTCTGGAGCAGAATTGGTTAATTAGTGCTTTGTGTTACACTGTGTTACATATGACCCGACCAGAGATAAAAAGGTTTAAAGGTCTCTTGTAACCCTGCAATGCCATTTGTAACACAAAAATAACCCCCTTTCATTACTGGCATGCCACTGTAGCAGGCAGGTTATTTTTTCCCTTCGCTGCAATGAGGGCAGCTTTCGCATCAGAAGAATTCTTGGCAAATTAATGCGCTACCTCTTGGGCTAATTAAATTAGAAAGGATCAAAAATACAGAGCAGCTTTTGTGGTGGACACAATGTTGTGCTTCATGCATCTTGCTCAGAGAGGAATTTCTGCCATTTAGCCCCTTTTTGCCTCTAGCAGCGTTCTGGACTCTCTAACACAGTCAAGTTCCTAATTTGCCTCAATGAGAGAGAATTATTAACTGATAATAAGAAAAGGAGCATTCACAGCTCCAGGCTGGGCTGTGTGGAAAAGGGTGAGCTACACAGCACCTGAAGCGCATGCAATTTTTATTAATTCCTGCCTAAAACAAGGCATTCAGGAGTAAAATTGCTGTGCAAATGACAAAAACAATTATAATTTTGATTCTTTGCTTCTGAAAACACAAACTGCTTCCTCTCAAACGCTGCTAGATTAAGCTAGTAATAAGTTCACCTCTCCTCGAGCCTGCGTGAAGCAGTTTGGGTTGTGGCGAGTGTGCTTTGTTTTGAAGTTGGTTCCACTTAAATTGATTGTTCTTGTCTTCAGGAAGATTTCTGAGCACGGGAGAGGTTAGTTTTTCATCTGGATCTAGCAATGTAAGCGCTAGACCTGCTTTTACTCCCTGCAAAGAGCGATCAGGCTGCTTAGAGAGAATGATCTGTATAATAAAAGGTATTAAAGTGTCTCTAGGATAAGGCAAAACAATGCAGCAAGAATGCACATAGAGGGACATAAGCTTATAGTAGGCTTTTATGTTGCTGAAAGCCATTTGTTGTGAGGACAGAGATGTGTTTTCTGACAGACATCATTGTTGGAGTCGGGCTGGACTGTGCTCCTCTTCAAAATGCAATTAATGGGCACAACCAAACAGGCACATGGGGCCTTACTCTGCCTGCACTTAGGCAGGGGAAACGTTTATTAAAGCTAATGGGAGTTGGCTGCAGAGGGAAAACAGGATGAAGACCCTGCATTTAAAGATCAAAAAATAACTCTTTGTCCAAGAGCCACTAAACTTTCTCTGCTTTCAAGATATTGAAACCTCTGCTGGCTTTTTTTCTATGCAGATACTGACCATAGGTAAACTAGATTTCTTTTTTTCTTTTTTTTTTTTTTTTTCCTTGATGGTTTCTCTCACTGCCACACTGGAGTCTACTGAACTTTCAAGTATCATCTGCATCTGCTTTATTTTTTATTCCAACCATACGTGCTTTTATATGTGTCTGGAAAAAAAAAAATCAATGCAAAGATCTTGAAGTAGTAAGGAGGGTATGTGAGTTACAGCAGCCCCAGGGTAATGGGATCCCATCCACTAATGATTCCCATGGAATTTGTGACTAGACACACTCCTAATTTCTGTTACTTCTCAGAACAGTTGTAAAGGTATGCTGTTGAGAGAGTTTGCTTTTCATTGGCATATCCAACATCTCCTCCAAGACCCTTTTTTTTTTTTTGGGTGTATTCAGTTTGGAGGGGGGGAAAAAAAAGGTATATAATAAGGTCAAAATCTGGAGGTTTGGTTATTTTATGCACAATTGAAATGTTCTGGTGTGTGCCACATACATTTTGTGTGATTTGTGATGCCAGACTCTATATTTACATTGGATGCTAGGAATAAGTTCTTTGCCATGAAGGTGGTGAAACACTGGAACAAGTTGCCCAGGGAGGGGGTTGAGGCTCCATCCCTGGAGATATTCAAGGTGAGGTTCAACAGGGTTCTGGGTAACCTGATCCAGTTGAAGATGCTCCTACTGACTGCAGAGGGGGCTGGACTTAGGCAACCTTTGAAGGTCTGTTTCAACCAAGACCATTCTATGGTTAAATAATGTCTAGAGGCACTGATGAGATCAGGTCTGTCTTGGGCTTTGTGCAGGGTAACCACATGGTTGTAGAGGCTGCTCTTACCCTGAAGAGTGGCAGTTTAAATAAGATGTGAAAGGAAAAAAGGTTAAGAGGGAAAGGAGGACAAGAGGAAGAAGCAGGCTTGCTACAGGCATGCAGGAGAGCAGTAACAGGGGGATGCAGGATGGACAGGTTTGTGTCTGTGCACTCCTGGTACCCACCTCTGCTGCCTGTGATCTGCTCCTTTTGCTCATCTAAAAGCCCTGAAAGTTATGAGTGGAGGAAAAAAAAAAAAAGACCAACAAAACAAACACCACCAAAAAAACCCAAACAAACAAATAAAAGAAGTGAGAATTGAAGCATTAAAAAATACTCCCTTATTCCTGATGCTTCAGAAGCAGCAGCTTGAAGAGGAAAGAAAAAAAGGGTCAATCTAAGAAACACCACAGAGAACCTAATTATTTCAATTAATTACTTCTGCAGTAAAATATTCTTGACATATATGTGAAGGTAGGAGATGATGGCACATAGTCCACAGGTTCTTCCCTGTTTATTTATTTTTTAGTATATTATGTTTAATATATTATGTTTATTTATTTTTTTTAGTATATTATGGTACTGATTCTGGGGTTTGACCTTTTCTTCTAAGTAACAAGTGACAGGATAAGGGGAAACAGCCTCAGGTTGCACCAAGAAAAGGTTTAGGTTGGATGTCAAGAAAAACTTCTCAACAGAAAGAGTTGTCAAGCCTTGGAAGTGGTTGTCCAGGAATGTGGTGAGGTCTTCATCTCTGGAGAGAGTTAAAATGCATGTAGATGTGGTGCTGAGAGGCATGGTTTAGTTGTGACCTGGTAGTGCTGGGTTCACGATTGGACTTGATGATCTTAAAGGTCTCTTCCAACCTAAACAGTTCCAGGACTCCATGATTGAACAGCAGCCCTGTGTAAAACCCTGAGAAATGCCAAGAGTATGGAAGTCAGTGTTCTTGCACTGGAAGCACTGGGCTGTGTGTTGGTGGAACCAAGGAGGGAGGAGATGAAAACAAGAACATGTACAGGACTTAAGTTTAGAACCTGCAGACCAAAAATGTGTTTCAGTAGGAAATGGCACATTGATACCTAATCCTATGGCCACGCTGGGAAGATGATGCTCTGTGGACTTGTGGCTATGTAAGGCCACTGTTAGGGGTTGCTGCATTCATGCAAACCCCCTGGCAAAACATCAGATTCTGAAAGAATTCTCTTGTCATTATAAAGGATTTTTAGATAATCTGGGTCAGAGTCCGATCGGATGAGTCATGAAAGAAAAATGTTCTTTCTGTGTGAGAATGGGCAGAAAGAGAGGTTTACAGCATGACTTCTGTCATGAGAAGGGTGTGAAGTCAAAGCCCAGGACAACTAGAGAAGTTTTTGGGGACAAGCAGACATCTTTTTGTTGCTAGATTGGCAGGCTGTAGGTAACACAGGAGCCTCTTCTCACCACATCAAAGCTGGTCCTTGATGTGGCTTCCCCATTTGCTGACAAAGGAGATGGCTTCAAATCTCTCTGGCTTCCTACTGGAGGATCAGTGAGGCTCTTATAGCACACTATGGTGGAGTATAGGCATGGATAAGAGGAAAAATAAAGAGGGGGGAAAAGTAATCACTTCACTGGAACTGAAAAATATTTTTATCTAAATATTCAAGAGTGGGAATCATCTCTTAGAAGTCTGTAGAAGTCTTTTGAAATTCTCTTTCCTATATACTTGCTAGAGCAATCTGGTAAAAGACAAGATGATTATGCACATAATTTAGGGAAGAGAGGAAAAACTTGCATATTTCAAGCAAAACTGGAAGAAATTCCTGAACTTGCATTTATGCATTTCCATGGAATCATTTTGGGAAGCATCACTTTCAGTTTCCAGACCTTCACCTAGGAAAATTAGGAAACTTGAACAAAACGATGGCCTTACTGCAATTCAGTTTTGGAACTGGCTAAAGTTCATTTGCCAGGGATTTCCACAGCCCATGGGTGATGAAGTCCTTGTGCCCAGGTGATTCTCAGTAGTACAAGACTGAAGGTAAAAATCGTCTCACCAAATGCTGCGTGGATATGCAGAAAGAAAGAAAACCTGAGTATGCTCTGTTGGTTTTGTTTGAAGTGAAATGAGGCTTTTGTTAAAGAAAACCACCCAGTAATTTGAAAAGGATAAAGAACCTTTCCTAATTCTGCCTTTGTGGGCCTTCTGTTCACAGCGTTGTCCCCTCGTGTACCTGGTCTGCCCTGCAGGGCTGGCTTCCCTCTCCTGTGGTGGCTGTGATGTGTTATTATTAGGACTGCAGTGATTTGAACATCACACACATCCTGTCAGACACAAAATGCATTGCTGGTTGCCCTTACCTTGCTTCTGCCTGCGGTCACTAGAGGGGTGAGGCTCATGGGTTTAAGCTCTTTGGTGCTCAGGTGCACACATGAGGTCTTAACTGCGTTGCTTGTTGTTCTGCTTCTGTGTTATTTCTTGGGAGCCATAGGGGATTCCACAGCTCTCAGAGTGGTGCAAGCAGCTGGGCTCGCATGGAGGGAGGTGCAACAAACCCACGGAAGCTGTTCACATCGTTCTGCTGCAAGCACATCACTGATATGTGAGAGATTGTCTCTGTGCATGGGAAATGATCACAGTTTAAGCTAACAAAATTAAGGTTCAGCTGCTGCTACAACTACCTTTACGCTTCCAATAATCACAGCGAGGTCATAAATCTTTCTTTGCTGGGTTCTGCCCTGAGAGGAGCTACGGTTGGACACTCAACCAGGACTAAAGCAAAGCTCAGCTCAGAGTGCTGAGATGAGCCTGGCTTCTCCTCTTCTGGAGAGGTCACATCCCTACCCCAAGCATATGTGTGCTTTTCTTGAGCAAATTTTGTTGACGTCTGTTTGCTAAACGAATGTCGTCCTAGATACACAAACTGTTGCATGCTTTTAAAGCAAAACCAGTTTGGTGCTGATGATTCACTCCATCAGCTCTGCCCAAGCAGTGGGATTCTCTCTCCTTTTCTGTTTTGTTGTTTTTTTTTTTTTTTTTTCCCCCCTTTTTAAATTTTTTTTTTTTTTTTCTTTTTTTTTTTTTTTTTTCTTTTTCTTCCCCCACTTTTAATTTTTTTTTTCCTTTCTCTGTATTTTGATTTTATTTTTTTTTTTACTTTTCCTTCATGAAATTTCCTTTCCTGAACAGTTGAAATGTTTCTGAGCTGTATTGTTTTCAGCAGGGACTCCCTCTCTTTCTAGCATGCTGAAGTATATTTAGTTTCTGGCTTGGAGATGTTAATTTAAATTTATGTTTTCCTTAGCTTGGAGGTTGGTAAGGAAAATAAGCACTCTGCATCTGAAAGGATGGCTCTTGACTTTGGTGTGGACAATCTTCTGAGTAGAGCCTGTTATGACAGGACAAAGAGTAATGGTTTTAAATGGAAAGAGGGAGAACCAGACCAGAGAGGAAGAAGAAATTCTTTACAGAATGTGGTGAGATACTGGCCTAGGTTGCCCAGAGATATGGCAGATGACCCATCCCTGCAACCATTGCAGGTCAGGTTGGTTGGGGCTCTGAGCAACCTTCTCTAATAGAAGATGATTCAAGGACAGGAGCAGCTCTGCTGTGAGGATAATCTGAGGCAGCTGGCATCATTCAGCCTAGAGAAGAGATGTGTCTGGGGAGACCTTAGAGCTGCATTGCAATAGCTGAAGGAATCCTGCAGAAAGGCTGCAGAGGGACTTGTTGTAAGGGTGCGTAGCAGTAGGACAAGGGGGAATGGCTTGGAGCTGAGGAATAGGTTTAGACTGGGTCTGAGGGAGACGTTCCTAAGTATGAGGGGGATTAAACTGGAATGGCTTGCTCAGGGAGGTTGTGGATTACCCTTCCTTGGGGCTGTTCAAGGCCAGGTTGGATAAGGCCTTGAGTAGCTGAGTCCAGTTGAGAGATGTCCCTGCCTGTGGTGGGGAGGTTGGAGTAGATGAGCTGTAAGGTCCCTTACAACCTGAGCCATTCCATGATTCCTTACCTCTGCTTACTGCAGGGAACTCTGACTAGACTGCCTCTAATAGCCTCTTTCAACCCAAAACAGCCTATGATACAGGTGTGTGCTACTTGAGGGCTCTTATACAACTGGCACAGAAGGAGGAGGACTTTGAATCTTGGAAAAGTTAGAAAAATAAATTAAATGTAAAAGTCAACACTTTTCTCAACTTTTTGGTAGTGATCAGAAGGTTTGGTTTGTTTTTAGTCGAAGAGCACTTTGAGATGATGGAAGTTGCTGTGGAGGGAAATCCATTCTACAGGTCTGCTCGTGGGTCCTACTGGGAGTTCAGGATTGTGTGGGGACTTTGGAGCCATATCTGGACTTGAGGTGCTGATGTCCCAGTAAGGAACTCTTGGGGCTCTACTTTGCTCCATGGAAATTTTCCACAAGCATCTTGTGTTTAGTTTTGGGCACCCCAATACAAAAGAGATGTGGAGGTGCTGGAGTGGGTCCAGAGGAAGACAACAAAGCTGGGGAAAGGCCTGGAGAATAAATCTTATGAGGAGTGACTGAGGGAGCTGGGGATGGTTAGTGTGAAACAGAGGAGGCTGAGGGCAGAGCTCATTGCTGTCTGCAGCTACCTGAAGGGACATTGTGGAGAGGCTGCTGCTGGGCTCTGCTTACAGGGAACTGGAGACAGAACAAGGGGGAATGGCCTCAAGCTGAGGCTGGGGAGGTTTAGATTAGACATTAGGAAAAAGTTTTTCTTGGAGAGAGTGGTCAGGGACTGGAATGAGCTGCCCAGGGAGGTGGTGGAGTCACTCAGCCTGGCTGTGTTTAAGGGTGGTTTGGATGTGGTGCTTAGGGCTATGGTTGAAGGTGAATCTTGTAGAGTAGGGTTCTAGGTTGGACTGGGTGATCCTGAGGCTCTTTTCCAACCTGGATGTTTCTGTGATTCTGTTGTCTCTGCTGCTGTTGCTCAGCCTTGATGAGCATGTCCATTTGGGAAGTTGTGTCATTTACATATAATTAAATTTTTAGAGGAATGAAGGCTACAGAGAAAATTTCAGTGTCCTGGTTCCACATTTTGGATTATTTTTGCCTTTCTTTTTTTTTCTTTTCTCTGAAACTGCTAATAACAGATGCTTGAATTCTAGTCAAGTGAAAAATTCCAATTGATTTCAAAAGAAGTTGGATTGGATCCTAGCATCAGTTTGGCACCTATGAAAACACAAACATATGCACGGGCTTCACTTTCAAGTGCTCTCAAAACTAAGATGAAATAAAAAAAAAAACAAAATAAAAATCTTGCAGCAAAATTTTGAAATTATTTCAAAGAAGAATCTTCAAAATTTGCAGATATCTCTGGTAGGAAACTTAAGATATTGCATTACTGCTTTGAACCAAAGCTTGAATAAAGTTCATAGAATCATAGAATGGTAAGGTTGGAAGGGACCTCAAAGATCATCCAGTTCCAACCNATCCCCCATTTTGTGGGTTTGGATCTGGATTCCCACATCTACGTTTGATTTGGGTTTACTCCTGGGGTGTTCTGTTCTAGTTGGGCTCGAGCATATGGTTTGATTTTGAAGTTAACTGACACCATTTCTTACATATGCACATTACTCATTCCCCATGCAAGTTCAATAAAGCCATGGCATCCTTTATTATTATTTTTTTTTTATTCCAAGCTGACAAAGAAGTCATACTTAAAACCAATCTAGGAAATTACTTCATTGTCAAAATTATTTCCTCTGATCACTTCCACACTTTAATTTTTTTTTCTTTTTTTTTTAAATATTATTCTTTCTGTAGCTGTGGTGGAGGACTTTTACCACTGGAATGAATGAGAAAATGACATCATAGTAAAATGTCATGTTTTTGCAGCTCTTAAATAGCTGCACTACAATTAATCAAAATTGGTGTGATTTTTATGAAGTGCTACGACATATAATTTAGGGGGGTTTTAATTAGTACCTGAAAGGTCTTTTTTTAAAAAAAAAAAAATTATTTTATTTGATTTTTAATTTTAAAGACAGAGACATTNACAAAGAAGTCATACTTAAAACCAATCTAGGAAATTACTTCATTGTCAAAATTATTTCCTCTGATCACTTCCACACTTTAATTTTTTTTTCTTTTTTTTTTAAATATTATTCTTTCTGTAGCTGTGGTGGAGGACTTTTACCACTGGAATGAATGAGAAAATGACATCATAGTAAAATGTCATGTTTTTGCAGCTCTTAAATAGCTGCACTACAATTAATCAAAATTGGTGTGATTTTTATGAAGTGCTACGACATATAATTTAGGGGGGTTTTAATTAGTACCTGAAAGGTCTTTTTTTAAAAAAAAAATTATTTTATTTGATTTTTAATTTTAAAGACAGAGACATTTAGGACTAGCTGTTTGGTTTTGGTTTTTTTTTTTGGAAGAACAACCCCCAAATAATTTCACCCTGCATTGCTAACACTGGCTGGAGCCTGCACGGTCTGAAATGGCAAACAGAAGGCGGCGAAAGGCTGCGTGTTTGTCTTTGAGCTCTCCAAGAGGATGCAAAAGATAGCTTGTTTCATTTGAAGTCGTGCTAAGCAGTGGATGGGATGGCAGCCTGCCAATTAGTGATCCATTTTCTCAGAAACCTAGTTTGAGGCCATGCCAACCAGTCCCATACATCTTATCTTCAGCATCGTAGCGCGGCCTCGTAATTCGTGCAAAATTATGTTTGACGTTAAATTATAAACCTTTAGTGTAACACTAAAAAAAAAAAAAAAATAAATAAGTAACCCTAAAAGCAAATTAAAAATTATGTTTTCGCTGGAGCAGGTTATAAGCCCACTAGAAATGTGATCTGTAGTCATCAGTCTATGGGCAAAATTCCATTTCTCAAGGGTTGGGTTTTTTTTTTTTTTTTTTCTCTCCTTCACAGAGCAAAAAAGCTGCAGCTCAGAAAATTAAGTTTAGCTAGTGCAGGGGTACTTTTTTCCCCCTCTTTGAGGTGATTGATAAGACTTTTTTATAAGTTAAAAAAGTAGATGTGATGCAGGAGGGCACACCTTTGGCACATCTCTACCTTTCATAAATGAAGAGGAGGCTCAGGGGAGACCTTATTGCTGTCTACAACTACCTGAAGGGTGGTTGTGGCCAGCAGGAGGTTGCTTTCTTCTCTCAGGCAAGCAGCACCAGAACAAGAGGACACAGTCTCAAGCTGTGCCAGGGGAAGTTTAGGCTGGAGGTGAGGAGAAAGTTCTTCACTGAGAGAGTCATTCCCCAAT
>WBNM01021080.1:0-18878 GCA_013399055.1 Ramphastos sulfuratus
TTGAATATTCATAACACCATCCCAACCTTGGCAGGCCTGAAAGTAGGCCATAATTGCTCCCCCCACCCCACCCCATCTCCATCTGAGACTGCTCAAAATTCCCTGCCAACTGGTAGCCATCTCTCCTACACAAAGTGTAGTATCAGAAGGGAAACCTGCTGTTCCCAGAGAGAGGTGTGAAGGGCAGGAGAGGAGAAGGGAAAGACAGCCGTATCAACCAAGCGCTGGCTTATCAGCTATGATACTGGAAAACAGAATGGAATAACAATATTACGACATCCTGGGACTCCCAGATCAGTCCTGTGGGATGGGTCTTGGTCTCTGTAGTTTTCTTAGGGGAACCTGGGACTCCTCAAACTATGACAATGTAACACGTTGTAACTGTAATGTTATATATATAACTAACTGATTCGGTGATTCTGTGACTACCTAATATATTATGATCATATTACACAGTTATTTTTATAGTCATCATTTATAAGTCAAATGCATTCTAATTATATAGTATATTCTATCCAGAAATATCAAACTCACCAAGTTGGGCACTTAAGATGTTATACAAGTTTTGAGATAGATGTGCCCGTATTGAAGACTAGGTAGTAAAACTTTAGTAAGAAAAGCAAGAGGGGAAAAAGAATTGTTGGAACAGAGTGAACATAAACTGCAGAAACTGGATTTCTTCACTTCTGCAGATTCAGCACATTTCTGCTGTTTGTTGTCCCCAGAAGACAACAAACAGAAAGAATCCATTCTGAAGTCTGGTGCTTATTTTTAGTGCATGCCACCAAAAGTGTCTTCGGTGTTTACAGTGGGAAGCAAGATCAGAGTCGATCAGACAGCTGCTGACAAGCTTTCCTGAAAGTACAGCACAATGAGGTTGCTATAGTCAAGAGCCTGTTTCTGTTTCTGCTAGAACTAAGTTAATTTGTTTTGTACAATATTAGTACATTGTTATTATTATTACAGAGTTCTTCCTTCCTGCCCTTAGTTAGCTGCTTCATAGTAATGACTAAAATTGGTGGGCAAAAAACTATCTCCCCAGCATGCCATGAATTTACATTCCAGACATGGCTTCAAGTATAATAAAGAATTTTTTGAGATGCTTGATTTTTTACTGTCTTCACTTAGAGTAGGAAAAATGAACAAGAACCCTATAAAAACAGAGGAAGGAGAACACTTAGAAAGCTTCCCATTCTCTACTTTCCTAAAGCTCTGTAGATAACAGCTCAGTGAACTCAGCAACTTCATAGAAAGTCAAAACAAGTATCACTCATTAGTTGATTTTCCTGCATTACAACAAGTCTAATACTAGTTAAAACTCAATCTTTTGCAGGATAAGAAAAAATTAGGACAAGTTACCCTTGTCAGAGATAATTAGGAGTTACACAATGGGAGTATGCAGATTTCTGAAACATCCAGGGATGAGTGTCTGGAGAAAGACTCTTGTGAATGTGCTGCCATTATTCTGGAGCCTTTTAGAGTTAGAGTGTTCTGTTCACACCATGACAGGAGACCATGCATCAAATGGTAGAGATCACTGAGTTATTCCAGTGCATTTCAGTGCAAGTAACTGCTTAGTGAAAGAAACTACAGTGACAGATTAATGACAGTAATGCATAACTTTTGAGAATTCATAATTTTTTCAAAAAATACTGCTATTCCACTTTCAATTTTGGAAATTATAAATTATTATTTTAAAATATCAAATCTAAACTATTTAAACCATACGGACAAAGGAAGTAGGACCTCTCTGTATCTCCTGAAACACTATTCAGACAGGAAAAAGTTGGAATTCACTTTCACTGTTCTCAACAAGTATGATTTCTGAATCACCTGGCAAATGGCAAGGAAAAGACTACTAGAAGAAACCACGGAAGTCAATACTCAATATAAAAAGAAAGGGTTGTACTCTAAGTACAGATTTTAATGTACTTTGTTACTAAGCACCTGCATAAAGAGGTGATTTAACCTCTGGTTGGATAGGATAGGATAGGATAGGATAGGACAGGACAGGACAGGACAGGACAGGACAGGACAGTTCATTTGGGACAGACTCACAGTGATCATGTCGTCCAGCTGCCCTAGCAATTCAGGGCAGGGCTGATATGCCCTTCTCAAGTCAAATCATGCTATTAAGGGCATTGTCCAACTGTCTTAAATACTGACAAACTCAAGCATCAACCACTTCTCTAGGAAACTTGTTCCAGTGCTTTACCACTTTCTAGGTAAAGAAATGCTTCGTAACGTCCAATCTAAACCTCCAACGGATGGAGCTTTGTGCCATTCCTATGTATCCAGTCACTGGATCTCAGCACTTTCCTCTCCACTTGCCTTTCCCAAGAGGTTGTAGAAAGCAATGAGGTGACCCCTCAATCTCTTTTTATCCAAGCTTTCCAAGGCCAAAATCCTCAGCCACTCATAGAACCAGCTTCATCACCCTCCTCTGGAAGCATTCAATGACCTTCTTAAATTGTGCATGTTAAAGGTTAAGCCTCCAGGAGGGTGGGAGGTGGTCTGGAACCTGACCCCAGGTCCCCCTGGCCTCTCCTGGTGGGTGTGGTCTGGAACCTGAGCCCCCCAGGTACTTCTGGCCCCTCCTGGTGGGAGGTTCCCCCACATGCAAAGGTTCGCCCACTTCCTGTGTGCAACTATAAAAGCAGATGAACTTCCTGTTCTGTCTCTGCCTTGCCTAAGGAGCAACACCTTTGCTACTGCAACAGCTCCAGCTTTGCCATGTGGCTGACCAGCTACCTCCTGAATCTACCTCCATTCAGGACAATCCATTGTCATCCATCTGGTTTTGTATATGTTTTTGTACCTGTTTCTTTTCCCTTATATCCTGTAAACTCCCTTACCTTAAATACCCTTTATTTACTATTGAAGTTTGGTGGGTTTTTTAAACTTCCAGAATCAGTGCTAGACCATTTCCTTTGGGTGTTTCATCCTTTTTCATTCTTTCTACCTGATTTCTTTTCAAAGGGGGAAGAGAAGATTTATTTATTTATTTATTTATATTCTGTGGGCTTTGGGTCTCCAGGAAGTTCTAAATTAGAATAGTGGAGCCTAAAACTACACACAGTACACAAAGTAAGGCCATACCAAGGGTAAGTACAATGGGGTAATCCCTTCTTTTGACAGGCTTGGTTGTGCACCCCAGTGCATATCTTTGATGCACCCTGCAATGTGGCTTGCCCTCCTGGCTGCTGACTGCTGTTAAACCTACTAGTTGACGAGGACCTGCCAGTTGACTAGCACCCGATGATTCCTTTCTGCAGGGTTGCTCTCCAGACGCTCCTGTTTGTACTTATGCTCAGCATAAGTAAGTTTGTACTTATGCTCAGCATTACTCCATCCTATGTCATTTTAGAGCACTCCAAATTCCTTCCTTCTCCCCCCTGCCTCTGTCTCCAGGAGTTTGAATGGGGAGGAGAAGGCAGTACAAAAAACTGCTTCCCCCTGCCGCGGGCTAGAAGCGGGGGAACAGCAAAAGGTGCCTTTCTCCACAGGTGTACTGACCCATGTGGAAGCCTAAACTAGAATTGGGCTGATGGTTGGTTGGGTTCTTTGCACCCAGCCTAAAATGGCAAATGGACACTTTGTCTAGAAAAGCATAAATAGCGCAAGGGAGAAAGTATGGTGTTCCTGCCTTGACAGAGCTCTCATTTTGGACTGTCCCTGCTTGTGGACAGCTCCTGCCTTTTGCATGGCTCTCAGATTTTGCACTGTCCCTGCTTTTGGTCAGTTCTCCTCCACTTTTGCAGCATTCTGTGCAAATTTGCAAGCTTGGCAAGTCCTGGGGTCCATTTGAGAGAGCTGCCAGCGGCACCCAGACCTGGCTACTCTTGGACCATATTGCAGCCAACTTCCTGGTTGCTATGACAGCTGGGAAGATGTTTGTTTGGCTAATAGTTTGGTTCTCACCTGCTGCTGCTGAGGCAGCATCNCCAGTTCCTCACCCAGTGGGGAGACCTCATTGCTGTCTACAGCTACCTGAAAGGACATTGTGGAGAGGCTGGTGCTGGTCTCTTCTCACAGGTAATTGGAGGTGGAGTAGGGGGGAAATGACCTCAAGCTGAGGCTGGATAGGTTTGGATTGGACATTGGGAAAAGGTTTTACACTGAGACAGAGGTTGGGCACTGGAGTGAGTGCTCAGGGAGGTGGTAGAGTCGCTGACCCTGGGTGTGTTTAGGGGTCATTTGGATTTGCTGCTTGAGGATGCGGTTTGGGGTGAATCTTGTGGGGTGGGGTTGTAAGTTTGACTTAGGGATCCTGAGGATCTTCTCCAACCTGGATTCTGTGATTCAGTGCACTGGGAACTCAGTCATCCCACAGCTGGAATTGTCCCCACTTGCCCAGATGAGTTTTTGTAATGTCCTCTCTGTTTCATGTACATTCTGGTGGAATATTTTAACCTGACAGATAGTCTTTAATCCAAGAATTACAAAAATATGTCTGTGTGCTCATATCTCGGTGGATCTATTTTGACCAAGTATCTTTTAATAAATTGGCTGTTAATTTCTAAAGTGATTTTAACTTTGGTTACATATTCCATTTTTTAAATTTTTACTCAGAAGTCTGTAGAATTCTTGATTTCCTACAGGAATGAAGATGGACAAAGTCTGTTTAAATATAGCCACATGGACGTTGAAGTCAGCCTGTGGAAATGGTGCTATTCTTTTCTAGTACTTGATAAAATGTCACGGAAGAAAGCTATAGAAAGTGTTGTGGCAGCTGTATCAGTAACATTTGAAGTATCTTCATAATTACTGTTATCTAAAGCTTTTTTACTACTCGGATTCACTGAGATTGACTGCCAAATTAACAGGTCTTCCTGTCTTAGAACAACTTAAATAACATGATGCACTACATGGTTTTATTTCCACCTTGTCTCAGTTATCTTTTTTATATTTTTTAAAAATGTGATTATTTGCTTATATCTTTTATTCCCTTTGTCTGAAGTTCTCTCTGTTTTTTTTGTTTGTTTGTTTGTTTGGTTGGTTGTTTTTTGGATTTTTTTGACAAAGTTTGATGTAAAATATGTACAGATATGGAATTAGTATGGAAAAATTCCACAATCGTTAATAAATATAAAGGAATGAAGGAGAAATTGATGATGCTTAATCTATATGATTATACTGTTGCCTCTTCTGGCCTGAGTTGTTACCTGGTAGTTGAGGCAATCTATTAGTATGAGAAATTAATGATGTAGAAATCCCTGTTTATTACTGCATACACAGTCAGAGACTTTGTAGGTGTAAACAAAGATTTGATTTCTTTAAAGAAAGTAAAGAGTACCAATGTATTCTTGGGAAATTGCAAGAAAACAGCTGCTATTTTATCACGAAGGCAAAAGGGCTCCAAAACTGTGGCTGACAGACTGGTTTTGTGATAGAAAGAGGATTAGTCTAAGAGTTCACCACTCAGTATGTTAGACCTTTGCAGAAAAATGGTTTGACTCATTCTCTCCCCTTTCATGTCTGTATTCCCTCTGTTGGCAGTAACAAGTAAGGCTGTGAGGTCATTTGGTACATCAGATGGAAGAAAACCAGCCATTAAGAAAGACTTACCTTACCACAAATCAGCCCAAGACAAAAAGAGATGAAGTCCTAGTGTCTGAGCACACCTGCCTGTGGTTCTGTACTCACTATAGTAGCTGAAGACTTCTCACTAACAAACTTGATCTTTGGGTCAGGAGGTCAGGGGAGGAAAGCTCTGTCTGTTGGGTTGGACCTTCTTGTGAGGGTCCAGAACAGCTGCATAAAATTGCAGAACAGCAATGTCTATTAGCGCTCTATCTATTTCATAATAAAGACAGATGCGAAAGCAGGGCCATGCTCTGCCACTACTTACTGGTCACTACTGGATTTCAGCAGCTGTAGGATGGATTACATGCACTTTCTTTGAACCACCATCAACTGCTAGAGAGAAGGCTATACTTCTGTGTCACTCTCTGGTGCTGATTCAGTGTAAAAAGCCATAATGAGATCCTATGCTCTTTTGGAAGTGGTAAATTGTCATTCTGTAAGATGTAAGACAGTGACTGGAATAAGTCTTCTTTTACTCTTATGAACTCATCCTTGATAAAAACTGGAATAGTAGGTATTTTTCAGAAGCATAAAATCACAATGTGTATAGCAGTTCTCACTAGGTTGTTAGATTTTTCAATGTCCCAAATAGAATATTTCTGAAGTGTTCTGAGACTTTTTTCATGAAGGATTATTTCTGTTGGAACCTTAAGAATAAAATGCTTGCTTTTTTCTTCTAACTGTGTTTTGTAAGCAAAGAGAAAGGAATGATAGTTTATTTCTCTGTCTACAGCATCCATAGAAGCTATAGCAGAGTGCTACAACCCTTTAAAACAAGATCGAAATGAAAACCTGTGAAACTAAATTGTGCAATATTGTTCAATAGTCCTAAATCTGAAAGATATGTGGATGTCCTCCTGAATCCTTTGCAAAAGGCTCTACTCAAGATAGATAATAATAAAGGACTGAGACTAATTCCCTTCTGTTCACTTGTTATCCAAGATATGGAAAGAGGGAGAAGGAGAAGGAGAAGGAGAAGGAGAAGGAGAAGGAGAAGGAGGAGAGTAAGGTGGTTAAATTAACCCATAGTTTTTCTAATTAATCTGTAAATACCACCTGGCACTAGATAACTCACTGCACATCATCAGTCATCATAGTGAACCACTGACATGGCCGATCTCCGGATGCTGTGAAATCTCTTCTGAGAAGGGGCTTGACAAACATATGTGAAGGACTATGTGTTTCCTGCCCAACACAGGTGTTACAAATTATGCAAAATTAATAATCAATATTATTTTGGTATCTGGGCAAAGATTGTTAATACTGTGAAAATTGTTTCTTAACATTAAATCTCTCCAGAAAACTTATTTACAAGGTTCAAAACACACGGTTTGGAAATTTATACACACAGGGAACAGGCAAAAGTGGAACACTTTAAGAGGTAACTAGCAAATGCAAACATTTTGCTGGGAGAGAAGGTTCTTGCTGTCAATATAGCACTTATCCACTAGATGGACACAGAAAGCTCCTTTCTGCTTATGGCAGAAGGCAATTAGTGAAATACAAGAGACTTTCAAGTATTTACTGACAACATATTATTGGTCAGTACCCAAAGCATGTGGAGGGGTTGCTGTTGGTGTTCTCAAAGCCATTAGAGGCTTTGGAGTTTTCCCAGGCTCTTTTCTCATGAAGCTGGGAGCCTGGCACAGTCTCTGACCTGGTTNTTCTATTTTGGCCTATTTTGACCTGCCATGACAACAGGGCTGGAGCCAAAGGGCTTTCCCATCATGTGGCTCTGTGGCACTTCTCTGCCAAATTTGGAAGGCTGACATTGGCCTGTAACTGGGATTCTACTGTTGTTTGTGGGACAAGTAGCGATGTAGTAGTCAGGGGTGGGTCTGAACACCATGGATGTAAGGCTATATGCAACCTCCTGCCTCAGATGGGAGGTGCCTCTTTACCATTGCCTTCTTACCGTTTCCTAAGTAGGACTTTCCCACTGCATGTTTCTTGCTCTGATCTGTTAAGAATCTAATTACCTTTCAGGATTGAGAAGCAGTGTTGGGAATGTGATGTTTTGTAGAGTACATCCACCATTCTGGAGTAGCAGATTCTCCTCTCCTTTCAGTGTGCTTTGCTTTGCCTCACCTCACTGAGTTGCACAAGAACCTCATCATACCTCAGCTGCTAGAAAGTTGATGTGGGGATGCTGAGCACAGGTCGATGACAGACAGCAAGTGATTGGGACTGCTGCTTCTCAGAAGCCAAGGCCACAGCGAGTTCCCAGGGTAGCATGACAGGACTTCACAGTCAGGGCTGTCATACTTGCCAGCCAAAGAACAACAATGATAGGGTAGAAGTAAGGCAGCCCTTGCCTTGGGCACTGGGCATCTCTCTAGAGTTAAAGATGGGCCTGTATCTGCAGCTGGATGCCACAGCTTTATGTGTGTATATATATATATATGTGTGTGTGTGTGTGTGTGTGTGTGTGTGTACCTGGTGCCATTGAGATATATATCTTTATGTGTATATATATATATATGTATATACACATATATATACACATAAAGATATATATCTCAATGGCACCAGGTCCAGCTGGAGAGATGTAACTAGTGGAGTTCCCCAGGGATCAGTTCTGGGCCCAGTGCTGCTCAACATCTTCATCAATTCTATTGATGAGGGCAGAGAGTGTCTGCTCACCGAGTTTGCTGATGACACCAAACTGGGAGGCTTGGCTGATAAAGCCGAAGGCTATGCAGCCATCTGTTGAGACTTGGACAGGCTGGAGATCTGGGCACAGAGGAACTGAATGAGATTCAACAAGGATAAGTGTGGAGTCTTGCATCTGGGGAGGAATAATAAACTGCACCAGTACAGGCTGGGAGGTGATCTGCTGGAGAGCAGCCCTGTGGAGAGGGACCTGGGAGTGCTGGTGGATAACAAGTTATCCATGGGGCAGCAATGTGCCTTTGTGGCCAGGAAGGCCAATGGGGTCCTGGGGTATATTAAGAAGAGCATATCCAGCAGATCAAGGGAGGTTCTCCTCCCACTCTACTCTGCCCTGGTGAGACCTCATCTTGAGTATTGTGTTCAGTTTTGGGCTCCCCAGTTTAAGAGGGACAGGGATCTGCTAAGAAGGTCCAGTAAAGGGCTACAAGGATGATTAGGGGGAGCACATGCCTTATAAGGAGAGGCTGAGAGACCTGGGACTTTTTAGTTTGGAGAAGAGAAGATGAGAGGGTATTTAACAAATGTTTATAAATATCTGAGGGCTGGGGGTCAGGAAGGGGGGTCAGGCACTTTTCACTTGCTCCCTGTGATAGGACAAGGAGCAGTGTATATAAGCTCCCGCACAGGAGGTTTGACCTCAACGTAAGAGAGAACTTTTTTACTGTAAGGGTCACAGAACACTGGAACAGGCTCCCCAGAGAGGTTCTGGAGTCTCCTTCTCTGGAGAATTCCAAGACCCATCTGGATGCGTTCCTCTGTGACTTGAGCTAGGTTGTATGGTCCTGCTCTGGCAGGGGGGTTGGACTCAATGATCTCTTTGGGTCCCTTCCAACCCCTGACATCCTGTGATCCTGGCGATATATAAAGCACGTGTGATCTGAAGGCAACAAGACTCAACTTTAATATGGGCATATAATAATTTGCGAAGGAGGGACCTAACATTTCTCTTAAGTGCTTTACTTTCCCACATTTATTGGGCAGCTTCACTACCATCACAGCAACTTTTGTAGATCTACTGAAAATAAATACTGTCTTTGAAAAAAAAAAAACAAACTTGCTCCAAGGATGGTCTGTGACTCCAAAGATTCTGTTAAAGAACACTAGGCAGTGGACAAAGCACATAACCCATTAATGAGCCAAATTTGTTCCCATTCTCTCTGGCCATGATTCCCCTCCCACATCCCCCAAGTACTCTGCTCGTAGTAAAAATCCATTCCTGTTCTCAAATACTTTGAAGTCTTGGTGAACGACCTGCAGGTTTCTGAGATGGAGAAATTATACTTAAGGTGGTAATAAAAGTTACACAAATTCAAAGACTAATACTTCTGGAATATGGCAGCTGACAAACAGCAACATTTACAAATCTGCTATTAAGTGGTAGGGAACAAGCATCCAGCAGTGCACAAGTGCGTGACCTCATTGAAGATGGTTAACAAAAGTCCCATTGACTTGCAGGGAACTGCAGTCCAGCACTCATATTTAGCAGTTCAGCTGCAGAATTTGTGTCAAAAGCAAGGTATTTGTATGCAAAGCTGGCCACCCATGAGATAGGACAACAGCCCTGGCAGCCAGCACAGAACAAAGGACTGTTCAGATGGATCCACATGAGCCACATAGTACACTGGGTGCATTTGTACAATTGGCCCAACATGACGTGAGTCACAGATAATAAAAAGCTGTCTGTAATCCCACACTGCAGCAGGGCATGAAGAGCTGTGGTCCTGGCCGTGGAGGTGGGATTCCCTGAAGACACATAATCAGGTAGCTTAACATGTGTTATACATCCATATAGCAAACAAATGATTCAGGATTGGTAAAAGCAGATGCTTTTCTGCAATACCAGTTTCCTTTTCATTGCTTTTAAAAGTACTCATCATTTCCATAGCCACTCACTGGGGCAAATACCTCTCTATGTATATTTATAATTAAACTTAATTTAAAAAAATAAATTAAATGTTCAGTTACTCTTGCTGAGATGAGTCCCAGATGTGTGTGAATGAAGCAGATTCTTTTTTTCAGAAAATATTACTTCACCTTATAAGGACTTCAGCCAGCATATATTATCTTTTCATATGTCTGTAAGAGTGTCTATATATAGTTTATCTTCTTGCTTCATCCACTTGTGAACCCTTACAGAGACAGATGTCATCTTGCCTAGCTTGACAGAAACCCAACAGTTTGCTGCTCTCTGCTACTTTTGTAATGGATACCAGGAACTCAACTTTTATAATGGCTACAAGGTGATCAACAGAATGCTGTAGAAAATAGACCTCAAGTTCAGTTTTCAAGTTGAACAGACTACTGTCAGTATTCTAATGCTCCCTGAGAAATGCTGAGTCTTGTCGGTGCCCCATAGCATCAAAGAGATTGGAAATCACTGATGTGCTGGATATAAAACCAGCAAAATCCAGAACCTAAAGCTTTCTGCTCTCAGGTCCAGGTGTAAATAGCTTGATTAGTACAAACTAATAGTCACTTCTGTAAATTAGATTGTGAAGGATGCCATTCGCATGGCAGTTTCTGCTTTCAGTGATCCATTCAGGCAGTTTTTGGACAATCCTAGATTTGTACTCCTTTTCATAAAGCAACTATAATAATCTAACTGAGCTGTTAATACAACCATTATCACCGTTGTTGCTCTCTGTTGCTTTCTTAGGCATTTAGGTGGGAACAGTACTGGTTCCTGATGACTGAAAACCCTGCATCAATCTGTCTTTATTTAAGCAAATATGTTAAAATAAACAGGGAAATACCTTTCTATCACAAACCCACTCACAAAGTATTAATTTAAAAGAGATGGTGATTACAACAAAACTATTTGCTCTGAGTGTCACTTAATGTTAAATGCATCACTGTGCTTTTGTTAACTGAAATGGTTTAATGGAAAATTGCTTAACTGCTTAAATAAAGTACACAGGAGCAGGTTTATTCCTAGGACATGTTCTTTGCTTAGCATGGAGAAAGTATCTAAGACTGGATAGAGCAAGACAGGTTTTTTTTTTTGTTGTCGCTCACATTCATCACAGGGATATCAGAAAGGATTTTTTTTAAGTGCTTGCATTAAAGGGTTCAGTACATAACCCTCCCACACTGCTTCTGCGTCAGGGTCTCTCTACTCCCATCCGATAGTGAGCACAGACCACAGCAACTCTGGGACCAGAGAGCCTGACCTTGGAATGTCTGTGGAATGTCTGTATTTTCGTGTGCAGGTATTTCCAAAATATAGTCGATCTGCATGGGAGAAAAAGTGGAATAAAATCTAGAATAAGATTTCTCCATTTCATACACCGTAAATTAAAATGTGCCTTCTATTTTGATTTTTTTTCCATAAGATTTGTCACATGACCCAAATCTGTTCCTTTGCTTTGAAGAGAAACCTCAGTGCTTTAAATCCAGTCTCTAATACTGCTGGACGAAAGAAAAAAATCACCTGTGAATTATAGTGAATAGTACAACTGAGTGAGAAACAAGGTAGATCACTGATGGATACTTAAAAGCAACTTCACTGTTTATGTATTCCTCCTGCTTAGAGAATCATTCTTTCTGCAGTGATATGTTTCTTCTGAAGATCACCATGAAGGTGCCTGCTTTTTACTCTGTCACACCAACAGTTTAGGAGTAGTATGGTAACACTCCATTTACAGTGGCAGATCTCCTTAAGAAAAATGAAACACTTACCCTTTTTTTTTTTTTTTCCTAGACGGGAAAATAAATCCTGGATGCTTTTCTGTGCCTGACACCAGGAATCCACAGCTGGCCACTCAAAGGCTATGACATTACCTCTTTCAGCGTTTGACTGTGAAATAACAGCCCTCTGGTTCTTGGGACATGATCCTGTTGTGATGTCTTCTTGCAGAGCTGAAGTTGGAAGACATCACAGCTTTAGTCAGCATCTTCAGTTAAAACATCTTTGCTTGAGTTACTTGCAGAACGCTCTTATCCTAGGAGATAAATTCTGTTGTACTGCCTGGAGTATGTGAGAGCTCTGTCACAGTCACAGAATCATAGACTGGTAGGGATTGGAAGAGACCTCAGGAAATCATCTAGTCCAATCCCCCTGCTAATGCAAGCACATCTAGATCAGATTGAACAAGAACTCTTCAAGGTGGGTTTTGAAAGTCTCCAGTGGACTCCACAATATTTATGGGCAGCCTGTTCCAATGCTCCATCAACCTCAAGGCAAAGAAGTTCCTCTTTACATTCAAGTGAAACCTGTTGTCCCTTGTCCTGTCANCCCTTGTTGAACTTGATGAGGTTCACCTCTGCCCAACTTTCCAGCCTGTCCATGTCTCACTGAATGGCAGCACAACCTCCTGGTGTGACAGTCATTCCTCCCAGCTTTGTATTCTCAGCAAACATGCTGAGAGCACACTGTTCCTTCATACAGGTTGTTGATGAGCATGTTGAACAAGATTTGACCCAGTACTGACCCCTGGGTAACACCACTAGCCACAGACTTCCAACTGGACCCTGCACTGTTGATCACAACCCTCTGTATTCTGTCATTCAGCCAGCTCTCAATCCGCCTTGTTGTCCACCTATCTAACCCACATTTTCCAACCTTACCTATCAGGATGTTATGGGAGACGGTGTCAAAATCCTTGCCAAAGTAAAGGTAGACAACATCTAGTGCTCTTCCCTCATCTACCCAGCTGGTCACACCGTCATAGCAGGCTATCAAGTTGGTCAAGCATTTCCTGTTCGTGAACCCATGCTGACTGTTTCTGATAATCTTTTCCTCCATGTGCTTAGAGACGACCTCCAGAAGGAGCTATCGGGGGAGCTTTCCAGGCATGATTGTAAGGATGTAGTTTCCTGGGTTCTCCTCCTAGCACTTTTTGAAAACTGGAATGACACTGGCTTTCCTCCAGCCCTCAGGCACTTCCCCTGTTCTCCATGACCTTTCAAAAGTGATGAAGAGTGGCTTAGTCACAACCTTAGCCAGCTCCTTCAGGACTCAAGGGTGCATCCCATTGGGGTCCATGAATTTGTGGGTGCCCCAGTTATATAGGTCATCTCTAACTCAGTCCTCCTTGACTTGCCCCTGCTATCTTCTTAACTCATGGGATTCTTCCAAGCAGGTCCCTAAAGAGGTCTAATGGTTACGGGCGACCAGCTTGATAGCTTGTCTCTTGTAGGGTTTTGTGCAGAAACACATCTGACCATTTGATCAGGTGCCATGGTGCAGAAATTTAGAACTTGCGGATAGCAGCAATGAGTGACCAGGGTAAAAGGACACTAAAGAGCCATGAAGATACTTTCAGATGAAAAATTGAATCAGCCCTCTCTGGCCACAGGTATTTTTCTGATAGGGTGCTCATATCCCTGGCATGCAGGGCAGAGGGAACTGGCTGACAGCACACCTCCAGGAAGGATGAACCGTATCAAATATTACATCACCCACCAAGACTTGCTTTAGCTCCAGCTAGGACTCTGAAAGAGGGAAATTTTGTGCCAGTTGCATCTGATAGAAAATGTTGGAGAAGAATCTGAGACTGGAGACACCCATCTGATTTCTTTGGACTTGAACAGGAGTGAGACCTGTCAGTGATGAGGTTCTATGATCCCTGGGTAACTTCTGTTTGTTTTTGAAAGGCAACTACTAGAAGCAGTGCTATTGCCAGACACCTTAACATCAGTATGCAGAGACATAGGAAATTTGAGGAGGGATGTGCAAACTAGAAACAGCTGTTCTGTTTGATTTCTTTGAGTTTATATGAGGGCTAAGAGCTCTCTAATTTATGTGGTCTCAGGTAAAGGTGAGGAGCCTCTGTTTGATTTTATCCTGACCTATTAAAGTCAAAGTGACACTACTCATGTAAGTTCATGTTACTGACTTATTCTTCTGTAGTTGACAATGTGCAGCCTTCTGCTAGCCCTGGAAACATTTCATTTTATATCCTGGACTCCTTACAAAGACGTGTCAGGGTTTATGGACCTAGAAAACACTTCCTATATGCCTGATGGGATGGCATTGGCTTCTTCCGAACTTGTCTTGTTGCTCTCAGTTTGTCATGATGGCTTGTAATGTGCACGTTGCATTAAGATTTCTTTATTGCTTGTTTCTTGGTGTAGGTGAAGAATAGCCAGTTTTGTAATGTATTTTTTCTGTCAGAATCATCTGTGACCTCTTGCCCTTCAAGATCTTACTGAGGCCTTAGAGTTACTATTTCCCTTACTATCAGCCTTACTGTCCTACTGAAGGACTTCAGAGACATCATGTACAACAAGCACAGAGGTGGCATGAGGTATGGGAAAGAAGAGAAACTGCCTGTGAGATTCATCAAACTGCACAACTTTTGGAAGTAGGCTGGGAGGAAGGATGGTCTGTAGGAGAGGAAAGGGTATGGAGGCTTGAGCAAACCTATCCAGAGGAACAGTGCTAGTATCACGAGGGCTCAGAAATCATTTTGTTGGAGCAGTGTTCATACTGCTAGTCTGTAGTCTCAAGCATGGTCTTCCCTCACAGAAGCCCTAATGTCTGTAGTGATGGTTTCAGGGCATCTTCATGAAGTCCTGAGTGTTCCGTTCTAGTGGCAGAATTTCTCACCAGTATCAGACAAATTGTGCAACATGCAGTGGGTTGTGATGATGCAGACAGTGCTGGGTATGCTGGCAAACAATGTCTCTTGCTGTGTGTGAGTGCCTGGAAGCACACTCCATACCCACCTGCAGGTGGATGCTGAATAAAGGCTGACAGGTGAGCAGGAACGTGTGACCAGACTGGTACTCAGTTTGTAGTGTCACCTGCTTTGTAGGTTTCTCTTTATCCAGCCCAGGCTAAAACCAGCCTCTAAGCCAGAATTAATCTATCTTTTCAACTCTGCTAATAGCATTTTCTTCTGAAAATTGTAAGTCTTTTTTAGTGTAACCCCTATTTATGGATAAAAAGACTACATAACAAAATAAACATTTTTGATTTATGTAATTCTGTTAGTTCCCGATTCAAGCCAAACCTGCAAGTCCAAGCTTGGTAAGTCAAGCAGTTTTCCTCCTGTGTTTCCTTAAATGCATGTTCCAAGAACTAGTTCCAGTCATCTCGCCCCTCAGTTAATATATTCTAAGCCAATGAGTTATAGACTCATAGAGAGATTGAATGATAGTAATTAAATTCAAGATCTGACAATCTTTGCTGAAGCAGAGCAAAAGGTTTGGTTCAAAAGACTTCAAGTTGCTTCCCCTTGCAGGAAGGTACTTGTGATCAAAATTGACTTTATGGGGCTAAAATCTAATTCTGGTTATGCTGGTGCACAGCCACAGTGAACCAGTGAAAACTGAGAGAGGAAACAGGTGTATTTCAAAGCTGTACAAGTGACTTCCTACAGACCTGGTGTCAAAGCAAGTGTCAGGCTTCTCTCATTTTGGCTTTGTATTTGCAGTGGGATGGCTGTCATTAAGCACTCATGGAAATTTGGGCTCCCTTGTGGCATTCTGCACTTGGAACTGAGGGAGACATTCATTTCAGCTTTCAGAAACTCTTATGCGTTTTCTCATTTTCTTTTAGGAAAACCCATTTGTGATACATTTAACATTTGGAAAGCTAGATTCACAGACAGTTGAAAGCATTTCTTTAGCTCTATCTCAAACAAAACAAAACAACAAAAATATAGGAATGCATTGGGAACGTAAGTATTTCAGAACCCTATTTATGATTTCCTGAGATTTAGAGGCCAATTAAGTAATTCATCTTTCTTTTCTCCATGACCTAATCATGCACTTTTTTTTTTTTTTTTTTAATGTGAGTACATTCACACAAAGTAAAATTATTTTTTCAGAAGTTTGTTTTTCAAACTCGGTGTTCTTTTTTCCTGTAATAAGCCAGAAGTTTCAAATACTGATGATATTTACATTACTGGAGGAATAGATTTAAATCTGAATTTCCAACATGTCATGTGCAAAAAATAACAGATCAAATTCAATGCTAATTTGGGGATTTAAAATAAATAAATAAATAAATTTATTTTTTTTTTATGGTGTTTATCCATATGGTATCTAAGCTCTGACTTATACCATATGGAACTTCACAAGAAAACATTTAAACATTTTCTGGTACAAACTGAAGCTCTACCACCAACTGTAGGCAGAACCTAACGCCATGGAAAGACTGGACACTTCCCTAGGGACAGTAAGGCAGTCCAGAAAGACTTGCACATGTGCATAAAGGCAAATGTTGACTTAGACAGAGGTAGAGAAGTATCCCTGCCTGTGCCCAGTGCAAAAGCCCAGCTGTCTGGCATTGGCTGTGCCCAAGTAAATATGTGCCTGGCAGTGCAAAAGGCAAACAGCTCAAATTAAAGGACTTCAGGCAATGACAAAGCACAAGTGAAGTTCTAATTGTGTGAGTGACTCTGAATGAGTGCAGCTGAGAATAGGGAGAAGAGCATGAGGAGGTTTGGAAAGGTGAAGCAACATGTAGGTGTCATGATGGGGAGTGGGATTTGACCAGTCTGGTTTAGCACCCTCAACTGTGCTCAGCTCAGAGGGTGTTTTGGGGTGGAGGAAAGCACATGTGATAGAAAACATGTGTGTTATGAATATTCAAATTTGATATCTGGGAAATACTAAATATTAAAACTTTATTAACACGAATTCCCACGCCAAACAAACACACACCCCNTCCAGCAGGACAATGTGATAGCACAGGATAGGTGATATGATAGGAAATGTCTTTTCAATGTATTCAGGATGGGAAACAAGGTGTGGGGGAAAATGCTGGAAAAGTACAATACTATTTCATTTCAATTTTTCAGGAAAAAGCCTCTGCTTCCTCTATCTATCTTAAAAGATCTTCTCAGTGAGGACAGTAGTATGATAGTTAAAATGTATTCAGCACTTCCTTAGATGGGAGCATCTAAGGCTCCGTTAGAGAAGTTTCAAAACTGGCTGCTTTAGAGAAGTTTCAAAACTGGATGAGATATAAATACTCAGTCTCCAAACCATACATCAGCTGCCGAGTGCCAAAGTGGTGTAGAAAGACCTATAAAAAGTGACTGCCTAACTGGTCAGTACAGATTTTGCTATAATCCACCTCCCTGGCCTGGCCATGGGTGGGATTATATCCATCCTGACCTTGCTCTTTCCCAGCTGCAGGAGCGTTCCCATCACTTCTGCTGCTCCCCAGTGTAGCTTATTCCAGGTGGCTGTGCAAACTGGCCACTAATTAGCTTCAGCACATTAAAAGCTTCAAAACTAGTAATACTAATTATAAAACAAACCATCAAAGAAAGTAATTCAGGTGAATGCCAAGCATAATTTTAAAAGTGAAAAATTTATTTAGCATAATGCTGAATAAGAAATCATGTGATTCTAGAGGTAATACATTTCAGTGTTCCTTATAAAAATATTCATAACTCTTCTTTCACTCAAAATGAAAAGGTCAGGTCTAACTATTCTTCTGTGTCCTTTTCTGAGTGATAGTATCATATTGCACTTGTTAATTACAGCAAATAATTAAAGGTATATTTGCCACAGCACCTTCAGCAGTAATTTTTTACCTTCAACATTTTTATGTTATAATCCTTTCTATTTCTATATTATTCCTCTATTTCTATAATATTCCTATATTATTATTCTGTATTGCAACTTCAGTGATTATAAATATGTATTAGCAATAGCTCTAAGAGCATCTAAGAGTACTTTGTGTTCTGTTAATTTATTAAATAAATTATGATTAGCTTTATTTGGTATATGTTTATCTTGATCTTTTGCTATTACATTTTGCATAACGTATTGTGAGCCTGTATGTATGACCTACTGAGACGTCTAAGAGCTTGTGCACAGTCCTGTTAAAAAATAGGCAAGGTTAGCTGTTACAAACTTCACTAGAGGCCCAGAGATGAGATTCATTCATGTTACTGTGGTAGACATATCTTAAACAAGCATGTTTCTTCTGCTGGAGAAAGCAATGTAACTATTACAGTTGATTAATATTTCCATTCCTACCCACACCAAATGGCTATTCTCCATAACAGTTAATCACTATATTCAATGATATCCTTATAACTTTGTAGTGATAGGAACATTGTTATTTTGGGCTTTTCTAAACTTAACTTTCTTAACTTCATATTAAAGAGGACCAAGGCATTTTTCAGCGTCCCTGCTACAGATTTGTTTTTCCACAAACTGTTGCTGAGATGCTGAAAGAAAAAGAGGAAAATGTTTCACTTAGTAACTGGTCCACTACTTGAGAATTCAGAACCGTAATTTCCATACACACATTTACAGATGTCTGTTATTTAATTACCTCTGCTCTCCACACATGCTGTTTAAGAATGACATGCTGTAATCCTCATTCTACAAGTAAAGAAAATACTATAAATGCTACCAAATTATTGACTTACTCATTTGATGAAACTGGGTAATGAAAGAAATCGCTGTTAAGAGTATCCCCTTCTGTATTTCTCTGTATTTCAGTGGATTACCCTGCTTGGGCTTGTTGTCCTGTGATCTGCCCATGGTGGTAGATTGGCTTGTCTGGTCCTGAAGGATCATGCCAACCCAGACACCCTCTACACTCTGGGTGGGAAAAGGTGTGAGAAAGCAATGTCCAAGCCAGGGATAACCCCCTCACTGGGCAAACAGGCCCAAAGAATGATGGTCAATGGACTTAAATCCAGCTG
>WBNM01021081.1:0-21173 GCA_013399055.1 Ramphastos sulfuratus
GGCAGAACAGTGGCAGGGGCAGCACTTCCAAACCCTGCTGCCTGTTTTGCTGAGCTGGTGTGGAAGCTCCTGCAGCACACCAGCGCCGTTACTGTCCTGGCAGTAATCACCTAAGCTAATCTTAGGTGATTAGCTGAGCCTGTCTAATTAACCTGTGCACTCTCCAGGTTTTGCGGCACTGCTGTTACCTTACAAATCTCATCTCTTTTGTTACCCTCCACTGCCCATACACTGAGACAGGATCTGCACTGTTCATAGCAGGACCCCAGCCCTAGTTGTGCCCCTGTGAGTTTTATTGCTGAGCGATGGCACCAAGCATCGTGAGGGAGGCCACAAGACAGCAAGTTAATAAAGTGGGCACTGGAATTTTGCTTTTCCTCACCTGCAGCCTGGTTGCTCCAGATCTATCATCTAGAAGCTGCCTCCAGGAGCTGGTGTTGGCCCTGCCCTGCTGGGTAGCTTCTCCTGTTCTGCTGAGTATTAACAAAAGGGTATTCATTTAGGATGCACGACCTTGGATTAGGGAACTTCCCAAAGGAGGTTCTCCTCCCTCTCTCTGCCCTGGTGAGACTACATCGGATATCATGTCCTGTTCTGGGCCTTCCCAGTTCAAGAGGGACAGGGAAATACTGGAGAAAGTCCAGCAGAGGCTGTGAGGATGCTGTAGGGCCTGGAATATGTTCTGATGAGGAAGAGACTGAGAGCCCTGGGGCTGCTCAGGCTGGAGAAGAGAAGGCTGAGAGGGGACTTGATCAATGTTTACAAATACCTGCAGCGTGGGGGTCAAGAAGGGACCAGGCTCTTCTCACTGGTGCCCTGTGACAGGACAAGGGACAGTGGCACAAAGGGGAACCCAGGAGGTTCCACCTCAAAGTGAGGAGAAACTTCTTTGGTGTGAGGGTGCTGGATCCCTGGAGCAGGCTGCCCAGAGAGGTTGTGGAGTCTCCTCTTGAGACTTTCAAGCCCCACCTGGACCTGCCCTAGGTGATCCTGCTCTAGCAGGGGGATTGGACTCGATGCTCTCTAGAGGTCCCTTCCAAGCCCTACCACAGCCCAGAGGTAGAACAGACACACAGACCCCAGCCCCTGCTCTCTTTTCCCTGCAGCAGTCAGGTCAGAAGGACAAAGCTTACTTTTCTTCTTTCCATTTCACCTTTGTTCTTCCTTTTCCTGCTGTGAAAGTCCAGTGGTAGAAGAGCAGAAGGCCAAGGAGCCCCTCTGGCTGTGCAGGTTTGTTTGGGATTGCAGAGGCTGCTCCTGGGCTGATTGTCTGTGTGCCCCTGGTCTCCCTGCATACACTTCTGGTCTGGGTGCCTGACTGGCAGCTGCAGCCCCTGGTTTTGCAGCGCTGCAGCTTCTCCCTTTGGCGATGGCACCAGCAGTGTTCGAGCAAAGCATCTGACTGCCTGGCAGGGGTTTGTGCTCCACTGCCCGAGCCTGCTGCAGTATCTCCCCTTCCAGCCCCATGCTGAGGTGTAGCCGCGCATCTGCAAATACAAATGAAGCCCTTACAAGGTGTCAGTGGGAGCAGCAGAGGCTGGAGCCGAGAGCAGGGGAAGGTGAGCTGGAACATCAGCACTCTGCTGACTTGCAGCCTCAGCTGCAGCAGGGGAGGTGGCAGGGAAGGATCCGCCAGGCAGTAACGTTTTTGGATCGCTGCCTGCTTTACTTCCAGTGACCCTTTGATTAATTCCTCTGCCTTTTTTGGTTTCTGTAATGAACCTATTATGGCATATCTTAGTGCAGCTGCTGATTGGATCTCAACTGTGCATTGTGCCATTTTGATTTGGATTAAATGGCACATTTCTGTCTGCTGCTTCTCCCCTCTCCCCCCTCCTGGTTTAGTTCATCATGTTCAGAATTCAGAGGCTCCACAATGAGAGTTTCAAGCCTCCTGATTGCAGGGGATGTGCAATTGGCTTGAGGAATGTGTACTCAGAGCTTATGATCCTTGGGTGAGCGCAGACGGGGTGATGCATGTGGCTTTCAAGGGACACTGCTATTTCCATCTGTTAATGGCATTCTGGGATGGCCAGAGCCGCGCTGCTGCTGAGCGATGGGCGGTGCGGGGGACAGATGCTGCTGATCTCCATCAGAGGGGCCAGGAGAGATCATCTGGTGATTTTAAAGAGAAGAATACCCAGGGAAAAGCATTGCTTGGCAGGCTTGCAAAGAGACTGCTGCAATACTTGGGAGGGAAAAAGGGAAGAGCCAAAGGAATTAACGGAAGGGCAGGAAAAAATGTAAATGGAAGTAGTTATGGGATGAAAGGGTCGTTGGAGTGAGGGCAGGGGGAGGCAGAACCAGGCTGAAGAGAATCAGGCTGTTAGGAGGAGCAGCTGAGGCACCTGGGTGTGTTCAGCCTGGAGGAGGCTGAGGGGAGACCTCGTGGCTCTCTGCAGCTCCCTGAAAGGAGGCTGGAGCCAGGTGGGGTTGGTCTCTTCTCCCTAGTCTCAGGTGATAGAAGGAGAGCAAATAGCCTGAAATTGTGCCATGGGAGGGTTACGATGGAGATGAGGGAAAATGTCTTTGCTGCAAGAATGGTCAGGGATCAGAAGAGACTGCTCAGGGAGGTGGTGGAGTCCCCATCCCTGGAGGTGCTCAAGAAATGTGTGGCTGTGGCACTTGAGGCCATGGTTTAGTGGCCATGGTGGTGTTGGGTTGGTGATTGGACTGAATGGTCTTGAAGGCCTTTTCCAGCTGAAACAACTCTGTGATTCTTCTAGTCCAAGCAGATGGTCTGGAGTCCTGTGCAGCAGCACATCCATGCCACCCCCTGAGCCCTGGCACACAGAGCAGTCACAGCACCCCGCGAGAGGGGCATTTGCAGAATGTGTCCTGGACCTGTGACAAATCCCTGAATGGGGAGAGGCAGGGCCAGGATTAGTGTCTGCGATGGAAAGAGATGGAGGATGTGCTCCAGTGGGTGTGGAAAGGATCAAGCTCTGCCAGCTGTGCTCTGCCCTGCGCCTCAGAGCTGCTGGTGTTGGAGTTCCCAAAGACGCCGCACAGAGTGCAGCTCACACGGGGAGGGTGGCCCCTGGGAGCACACACTGAGGTCTTGTGCTCTGTGTCTGCAGATTGGGATGGTGGCCTGGAAGATGACTCTGAAGACCCCTGAGTACCCCGAGGGCCGGGACATCATCGTGATTGGCAATGACATCACCTACCAGATTGGCTCCTTCGGGCCACAGGAGGATGTGCTCTTCCTGAGGGCCTCGGAGCTGGCACGCACTCACGGCATCCCTCGCATCTACGTGGCTGCCAACAGTGGGGCCAGGATCGGTTTGGCTGAGGAGATCAGGCACATGTTTCACGTAGCTTGGGAGGACCCAGATGACCCATACAAGGTGAGGAGGCACAGGAGTCAGAGGTGAAGCTCTGCAGTAACTCACAACAGAGTCTTCACCTCTTTTGATAGAGGTGAGGGTAAGTCTTTGCCAGGCTGTTAGGTCCAAAGCTCTGCTTGGTTTTGGGTCTCTCAGGCTGCAGGTTGGCAGCCAGAGTTGGTGCTGCCAACCTGCAGCCTGGTTGAGAACATACCTGGCTTTCAGTGAGCACAGCTGGTGCTCTGCTCTTCAGAGATGTTCTTATTGCTAGCTGGAGTTAAGTTCTGCTCCAGTGCAACTTTCTCCTCTTGCGAACTGGGAAGGGGCTCCAGGTGGGGATGAGGTGACTGAAGTGTTTCTCCCTGCAGGGATACAAATACTTGTACCTGACTCCTCAAGACTATAAGAAAGTCAGTGCCCTGAACTCGGTTCACTGTGAGCATGTGGAGGACAATGGAGAATCCAGGTGAGTGCACAGAGGTCAGATTGGAAAGCTCTCTCCTGACCCTTGTGTGTACAAGGTGATGCATGTCACAGCCTCGTCTCTAGCCAGGACTTCTTTGGGCCCCAGGCATGCAGCAAGCCACAGCTGTGTGTGCTGAGAGCATGGAGACAGCCAGAGGAACACTTCCATGGACCTCCTTCTCCCTTGGCATTTCACAGCTTCACAAATTCCATCGGGTTGGAAGGGACCCTCAAAGGTGATCCTGTCCAACCCCCTGCAGGCAGCAGGAACACCTCCAGCTAGAGCAGGCTGCCCAGGGCCACAGCAAGGCTGACCTCAAATGTCTTTCCTCTTTGCAGAGCAGCTTTGGCTGCTGACTTGTAGGATATTCTGCGGTGTTCAGCAAGCTGCCCTGTGTAGGGGTCCTGGCTGGGTTTTGTGCAGGTTGCTCTCTGGAGCCTTAGTGATATTTAGTCACTTCTCGTTTTCCTCTCAGCAAATCGTCAGAGGCTCTCTCTGTGTGTCCCTCAGGTACAAGATAACAGATATCATCGGGAAAGAAGATGGGCTTGGAACAGAGAACCTCAGAGGATCTGGCATGATTGCTGGAGAATCATCTTTAGCCTATGACACTATCATCACCATCAACCTGGTAATCCCCCACTGCTTTCTGTTCTTCAGACTCTATTGTCTGCTTCAGCTACAAATCCTGCAACGATATCCACAAGATAGGGCTGGGATCAGCTTGGGGTTGGATGTAAATTGCCTTCTGTACATGTTGAGCAACACCAGTGGGACCATCACAGGGCTGGGGCCCTTTCAGACTAAACTGAAACCACTCTTGGAGAAGTCCTTTGGCCTCAGGTCGGCTCAGTCTGCAAGTTCCTGCTGCTCTTTGTTGAGGTGAAATCCAGGTGTGTGCAGATGCTGTGCTGCCAAAACTGACTCTGGCCGCAGAACTGCAGGATGTGGATTTTACAGCCCTGTGGTACAGCTTTACCCAGGGGCTTGGGTCAGTTGCTTTGGGCTGTGTGGCAGGACAGAAGTCAAAGGGATTGCTTCATTTGCTGTTTCTTCCCTCAGGTTTCCTGTCGGGCAATTGGGATTGGGGCTTACCTGGTGCGGCTGGGCCAGAGGACGATCCAGGTGGAGAACTCTCACATCATCCTGACTGGCTGTGGAGCCCTCAACAAAGTGAGTCTCTGCATTTCAGTCTTCAGAGCTGGGGGGTTGTGTTAGTATCTCTGTGAGTCCTGCTGGAGACTTAAGGAGCTGTCACCACTCTTGGTCCTTTTTCCTTCCCCCTTCTCGGGCAAGGAGAACTGACACAGGGCAGCAGCTGTGAACCTTTCATGCCTCTGCAGCCTTGCTACTTTGCTCCCTGCTCAGCAAGCAGCCCTCTCATGCACCTCCTTTTCTTGACAAGAACATCACATCAACAGCCAGAGGCACTATTCCAGGCATCCTGGTTGGAGACTGGCAGGAGACCCAGGCAGAACTGCAGAATTAAGGGTCTGAGTGTGAAGTAGGTGAAGAGGGGAAGAGGCTGTGTGCAGCAGTGCCAGCAGTGGAGCATCTCCTCCTGCCCCCTCTGCTGTGATCAAGGGGACAGTTTTCAGCCTCTGGGAGACTGTTTCAAAACATGTAGATGTGGATCCCGCCAAGCTTCCAGCCACCCACAGCCCTGCCAGAGCGCTGGGGCAGCTCTGCAGCCTGAGGAGGGGCTGTGGGTGGCGATTTTCAGGGGGTCAGACCCGTTGCAAAGCTCAGCTGTGGGGGCAGGGAGGAGTAACTCAGGCTCTCAAAAACTTCCCTGCTCCTGCCGATGAGGTGGCTCTGCTGCTCTCCTCCCCCAGCAGTCCTCCCTCGCTGCCCCAGGCTCATTAATATCCCAGCTCCAGCCCCTTGTCTGCGGCTTGCAGCCGACTGGGCTCTCATCCCTCTCGCTGAGGGCTTTGTTCCCGTGGGAGTGGGGACTGTGTGGGCACGAGTGCCCTTCCCATTGTGTAGCTTTGTTCTCAGGCACTCTCCAGCACCTGGGGTGGTTGTGCTTCAGCGCAAGCTGCGCCTGGAGGAGAGCCTGCCTGACAATGGGAGATAAAAGGAAAATAGTCTCTTGTTGAATGATGCCCCTCAAAAAGGGGCTCTGAAAAATGAGGCATTGATTCTATCAGCTCGGGGCTGCAGCACCCTCAGTTAGATCTCTTACACACATCACACACACCTGCATCAATGGAAGCAAAAGAGGCATTTGAAGATCCATCCTCTAAAAAGCAATGGAGTCAGTTTAGTGCTTGCTGAAGTGGAGTAAGTTGCCTGGTTCCAGCTGTCGTTCGCTGGGGCTCGGGACCCTGCAGAGTTTCCCAGATGGCAGGGCCAGGCTGTTCAGTGCTGCTCTGCTCTCTGCAGGTTTAGCTGCACTCTGCCAGTGGAGTCAGGGCCTGGTTTTAAATGGCTAGATTAATCTCACTGAATTTGAGGCACTTAAAAATAAAGGATTTGTCTAAATGAAGTACCTGACATCTGTTAGCAGGTGTCAGGAGGTGCTTCCTGAGGGTGATTGACCTGTTCCAAGAGCTGCAGTGGGCTCAATAATCCCATGTGTCCTTTTCTCTCCCCTCTCCACTGATGTTTATGCAGGCACCAAACCTCCACCTGCCTAGAGGTCAGGCAAAGAGGGGAACCTCTTGCATCCTATCCAGCTTCCAGAGGAGGACAGCTAAGCTCAGACCAACAATAAGTTCACCTGTCCTTGAATCTGGAGAAACTGGGAATCCCCACTCTTACTTGGAAGTTGTCTGGTGCCTCTTTCTACCTCATATGGCCTTTGCTGTCCAGTCCCTGCTGTTCTTGTTTCTTGAATGGGTCCAGCCATAACTGTGTCCCCAGCAGTGTGTCTGAATTAGTGAAATGATGCCCAGTGCTGATGTGAATGACCCAGCTCAAGTCCGGTTGAGATCTTAGGAAGGGTGTGAAGGAAAGGGGAGTGCTGAAGCACTTGTGTCACCCTGCCATGGAGACAGGACCTACTGCAGTCATCCCCTGCCTGCCTGCTCTTCTCTCTGAGCTGTTCAACACTTGGCCCTTGAATTTCGAGAGGCAGTTTGCATTCTCCTGTGGCTAGAAGTCAGGTTTCTGTCAGTCAGATCTTCCTGTGCAGGAACACAGAGGCTGCTGGGGTGTGATCCATGATGTGTCGTGGTCATTAATGAATGGAACGCCAGAAGGCTCTCGTGGTGGAAGCCTACAGTGGCTTTTGTCTGTGGAGCAAGTGAGCCTTGCTGCTGCTTGTTCCCATGGATTGGGTGGGCAGCAGAGCCAGTGCATTACTGGTGGGAGTTAGGAGGTCACCCACCCACCTGGTGGGAGAGATGGTGACTGAAACAAAGATCCACCAATGGCAACAAACATCTCGTTTCAACTCTACCATCACCCAGAAAGGTTGGACCCGATGATCCCTGGGGTCCCTTCCAAGGGATTTTGGCATTCTGGGGTTCTGTGAGGCTGCTACCTTGTGTGACAGTTGGAAGTGAATGTTTTGTGACACGGTGCATGGAAATGCTCCTCCAGCTCCTCCTGATGAAGTGTCAGGGCACCCCCAGAGGATGCTGGACGATGCTCGCCCATGGGCTTCTGCCTGCCTACACATCTTCAAAATGTCCTCTCCCTGCAGGCAGAGATGTGCCGTGCAGGATGTGTCTGCAGCGGTGGAGACAGTGAGGCTTCAGGGAGGTTTCCTCTGGGAAGTTCGGGCTGTGCTTTTTGCCCAGTGCCGGATCCCTGTTAACTTCCAGGGGAGCCGGGGGGCTGTGGCAGACACTGTGTGCCAGCAGCTCTGCCGCTGGGCTCTTTCATCGTCACTGTGAGGTGCAGAGGTCCAGCTGCCCAAGCCCACCCGTGGCGCGGATGAGGGCTCAAGGTCAGTGTCACCGTGAGCCGGGGCTGGGTCCTGGGGCTGGGTCCTGGGGCTGCCTCCTCCTGTGCTGGCTGCTGAGCGCTTTGAGGCGGAGGCACCGTGGTGGGAGGCAGCAGAACGCTGGAGGGCTCAGCGCTCTCCTGGCCCCACGGCACAGCTCACCAAGGCCCGCAGAGCTTTCCCGGGCCCCACGGAGCCGTCGTTGCTCGCAGGCCGGCCCGGCGGGCACGGAGCGGCTCCGGGCAGCTGCGGGGCCGGCGTGCGGGGGGCAGCGGAGCCGCGTCCCAGCCCTGCCCCTTTTGTCTTCCCCTCCCTCGCACTTCGGCGGGGGCGGGGAGGTGGCAATGCCATTTGCGGGCTGTGCCGGAGCGTGTGCGCCGCCGCTGACCCCCCTGCAATTGGAATAATGATAATGCGCGGCCGCATCAAAGCTCGGCACAGCCAGAGCCAGCAGGCATGAAATGCAAATGACGGGGGGCGGCAGATGGATGGTGCCCGCCCGGTGCCCGGCGGGTGCGGCGCTGCCGCTCGGCGCGGGCAGAGCCCGGGATGAACACGTTAGCCCTGCGATCCCTTTCATTTGTCTGATGCTTCGCTCTCGCTGCTCGCTCCTGACAGTATTTTTTCACAGCCCAGCGAGCAGCCCCTCCGCTCCGCTCCATCTCCCTCCCTCCCTCCCTCCCCGCTCCCTCTCTCGCTGTCTGCCTCTCGCACGTCTCGGGTCACGTCGCCGCAGCTCCGGTGGAAATAATAAGATATAAACCACGAGGTTGTTATTTGCATAGAAATAGCATGGAGCCCCAGGCAGCACGGGAAGGACACAGAGATCATTTGTCTAAAATTTTAATGAAAACTTTTGCTGAGGCAGAGCCTTTTCTGAGGTTTGGCATTTTTTTGGCTTTCCCTGCCTCCCCTTTTGCCCACCCCTGGCACCTTCCACCACCTCCCTCAAATCCCTTTCCTCATCACGAGATGAACATAGAATCAGACTCATAAAATGGGATGGGTTGGAAGGGACCTTAAAGCTCATCCAGTTCCAACCCCCTGCCATGGGCAGGGACACCTCCACCAGCCCAGATTGCTCAAGGCATCCAACCTGACCTTGATACCCTCCAGAGTGGGGACGCCCACAGCCTCCCTGCGCAACCTGTGCCAGTGTCTCCTCACCCTTACTGTCAGGAGTTTCTTCCCCATCTCCAGTCTCAGTCTCTTCCAGCCCAAACCCATTGCCCCTCGTCCTGGTCCTGTCACTATAAGCCCTTGTCAAAAATCCCTCCCCAGCTCTCCTGTAGCCCCCTCCAGGTACTGGAAGATCACTCTGAGGTCTCCCTGGAGCCTTCTCCTCTCCAGGCTGAGTATAGCTGCACATGGTGCAGTTCCACCTGGGAGAGAGAATGTGCAGCTGCCAGGCACTGACAGGTTAATTCCTGTTTGTTTTCTTTTGAATAGAGGTAAGACAGGAGCCAGCACCCCCAGTTTCTGCATTGTTGTGTGCTCAAGCTTCCAGGACCATGTTTTCATTTCAGTCTCCACCAGGATGTTCCCAGGTCTGTCGCTGACCTATTTTTTAATTAGTTTGCTCCTTGCTGTCTGTTGTGTTTAAGGGATCCTGTCTTTGAGGCTGCCGTGTTTGTGTCATCAAAGAGAAGCTTGCAGCCCCTTTCCTTACAGACACCTTCCAGGCTCTCCCTGCAGAGTGCCAGCTTTGGCAGAGGGGCTCAGGAACTGCTGCTGACTTGAGACCCATCACTTTGTTCTGTGCTCTCCAAGCAGGTCATTCTCTGGGTGGTGATAAAGAGCTGCCCCCCACACTGCACCTCACACCAGGACATCTGCAGTGGCTGTCACTCCTGCGGGCGAAGGGAGGACTCTAACCAGCAGATTGTCCTCTTTCCTCTCCTCCTGCTTAGCTCCGTTTCCCCCCAGACTCTCCAGGCTTGGCCTGCCTGAATCAGGCCCTCAAGCTGATATTCCAGTTTGTGCCTGTTACTGGTTTGTTTCGAGGCACTTCAGCCTATGTGGCACTCTGATGCTGGCTGCTCTTCAGTGTCTGCTGACAGCTGTGGCATAGCCTGGCTCCCTGGTGGGATGTTGTTTGGTCTCGGTGCCAGAGCAGCCTGGCATTGACCTCAAGCTTGCAGGGCACAGCTGAGGGAAGCTGCAGAACTTGTTGGTTGCCCTGAGACTGGAATGAGATGGTGAGAGAAGTGGTGAGGGCTTGGGAGGAACCGGCAGAGATGCTCAGGGTGCTGTGCCCAGGAGAGAGGCTGCTGGGTCAGGTGTGGAGCTCAGCAGAGGAGCTGGTGTGAGGAACAGGAAGCCTCCAGAGGCTGTCAGCTTGCCCAGGTGTGAGCCTGCAGGCTCACCAGCAGCAGGGCAAACAGGAGCCCTGTGGGACTGGTGCCTTTTGGAGCTGGGGCTGTAACACACAGGCTGTGGAGAGCTCTTTTTTGGGATTCCAGGCAGGGATCTCTCCGTATCTGCTCAAGATGACTCCAGTCTTGGGAATTAGATCAAAGCAATCATGTGAGAGCAATCCTGTGAGTTAGAGCAGTGAGTGCCAGCCCTGCCATTCAAAGGAGCACTCTAATTATTAATGCATGATATGAATCTTCTGTAGTGGCACAGCAAGGCTGTGAGGAAGGTCTGTGTGGGCGCAGGGGGCTGGGGATGCGGATCAGAGATGGGCTAGGGAAAGTCACACAGAAAGGGACACTCCAGCAGCTTCAGCCATCAGTGCTTCCTCCCGTGGGTCTCATCAAGGGCTCTAGTGCTGGGGGGAAGCAGGAAGGGCTGCATTGCCCTGCCTTGGCATGGTCCTCAGCACCACATCTCTATAGCTTAGAAAGCCCTCCAGGGCTCCACCACTGCCCTGGGCAGCTTGGCCAGGGCTTGACAATCCTTTTGGGGAAGAAATTGTTCCTCATGGCCAACCTAAACCTCCCCTGGGGCAACCTGAGGCCATTTTCTCTTATCTTATTGCTTGTACCTAGGAAGAAGAGACCAACTCCACCTTGCTCCAGCCTCTCAGGGAGCTATAGAGAGCAATGAGGTCTCCCCTCAGCCTCCTGTTCTCCAGACTAAACCTCCCCCAGTTCCCTCTTGATTAAGCCTAAACCCACAGCTACACAGGGCTGCACTGCCCTGCAGCCTGCCCCCTTGCCTGGTCTCTGCATGAGAAGGTTCTGTTGGGGTCTGGAAGGTGCCCAAAGCGATGACCAAACCAAGACCTTTGAGTGTCACTGATGTTGGTGACAGGGCTGGTGTCTGAGGTGGGCTTGTGAGTGTTTGCTCCTGTAGGACAGGCAGCTGTGGTTTGAGTTTGCAAAGGGTTTGGAGTCCTTTTGATTACCACTGACTGATGGAGTGACCTTGAGCAAAGCATGCAAGCTCCCTTACACTCTGGAAGGGGAGCCAGGCAGGAATTTCTTGACAAGAGATTTGTCATTGGAAAATGCCAGCTCCCTGGAACTGCAGCTCTCCAGGAAAAGGGTCAGCTTGGGTGAATTTCTCATTTGGAGTTTTGGAGTCAAATGAAGAGCCTGGAGGGTTGGTTGTTTGTTTTCCAAAGCGACTTCTCTTGCCAAATTAATTTTTATTTCTCACACCTACAACAAATGCTTCAGAGTCAGAAGCAAACATCTTGATATTTATTCAGATCTTGAGACTGCAAAATCTGATTTTCTGCTGCAGCCCAGAAGTGTTCAAAAATTCCTCATCCAGCACTGCGAGGTGGAAGAGCTGTTCCCTCCCATTAAATTCCATGTTGCCATCTGCAGGGAGGGAGGATCTGATCAGCAGTGGGGTCCTGCTCCCTTTGTGCTGCGAGGTGTTTTGGGACCTGGAGGCAGAAGGTGGTGTAGAAAGGCCAGCTGCAGCTGCAGTGTGCATCTGGATGCATCTCCCCTTGCTGCCTCCGAGGTGCACTTCAGTTGCTTTTTCCCCTTCCTCCTCCCCCAAATTAAAGCAAGAGAAAGACTCCACCAGCAAGACCTGCTGCTGGATTTGCAGTCAGTAGCCATCTCCAATAACCATCAGGCTGTCAGCTTCCCCCCACCTCCCCCTGCCTCCCACCTCCCCCATCACTCACCAAAGGGAAAAAAGAGCTGGAGCCACAGCTTGAAATATATCATGCAATAGTGTATCATGAATTTCTTGTGAATCACATTGGTGAAGCAGGTTTATTTATTTCCGAGACTTTAAATCAATACAAAGTAGGTCTCTTAGTTCTGAAGCTGGGATGGAGTGTGAAAAAATGAGCCCATTGTACTCTTAAAACTTTGGGGAAAGGAGATGACAGCTATATAATTCCATTTACCAGGCACTAGGGGCTTTAATGTGAAGGTGACGGGGAGCTCTTTGTGCATTTAGAGCACCATATCTTCTAAATAAAAGATCTGTAGGCTTGATAGTGCAGTGCAGCTCTGCCTTTAATAATCTCCAGGCATTAGACCGAGCCAATCTGTTCCCAAGCCAGGAGGGTCCCCCAGCGAGGGCTTGTAAATTAGGAGTGCAGGAGCTGCACACCTCCTTGGTGCAGGGATGCAAGAGGAGTCTGCATGCACAGAGACCTGGGCACAGGCTGTGCTGGGAGCTGCCCTCCCACCTCAGCCTGCTCCTTCTGGCTGCTGTTCCACCTCTGAGGGCAGGATGTGTGTGGGAAGGGCTGCAGGATCTGCTGGGGCTCGGCCAGGGTTGGCAGTCCCTGCGTTGTGGTTCTGGTGAGACATTCCTGCCTCTGCTGCTGGGCAGGAGTGCTGCTGCCTGGCTGCTGCAGGTCGCTGCAATGCTGGGGTGGGAGCTGCAAGTGCCGACCTGATTGGTTTAGTCTGGCACTTGTGTTTGATCCCAGCGGGCGCTGGGCTGGTGGCGATGCCAGCACTTAGGGTGCAGGAGGAGCCCCCCGGCAGCTCTCTGCCCTCCTCCATGCAGATCTGTCACCTTTGGTGAGACACAGGAGCCTGTCAGGTCTGCAGCCAAACCAGCTTTGCAGTCAGTGTCTCAACTTCTTGCAGCTCTCTTTCTGAGGAGGAGCATGGAGCTGGTCAGAGGATCATGGAATGGGTTGTGCTGGAAGGGATCTTGAAGATGGGCAGGGACACCTCCACCAGCCCAGACTGCTCAAGGCCTCATCCAGCCTGGCCTTGAACACCCCCAGGGAGGAGACATCCACAGTCTCCCTGGGCAACCTGTTCTCACCACCCTCACTGTCAGGAGCTTCTTTCCAATCCCCAGTCTCAACCTCCCCTCACCAGCTTCAATCCATTCCCTCTCATCCTCTCACTGTCAGGCCCTTGTCAGAAGTCCCTCCCCAGCTCTGCCATAGCTCCTGGCAGGCTGCCCTAAGGTCTCTGGGATTCTGTGGTTCTGTGCCAGGGTGTGGAGCAACTTTGACCTGTGCCAGAGTCAGGGTGTGCTGCAGAGCTCCTCTGTGCCCATGTCCCTGCTGCTGCTCTCCCCTGCTGCTGCTTTCCAGCCAAGAGCACACCTGTGGGCACCTCCTGCGCAGGGGGGCACTGGGACCCCGGTGCAGCCGGGACCAGGCTGTGCCAAACAGTGACAAGTGTGGTGGCTCCCAGCCACAGCCCCGCAGGGTGCTCTGCCCCTGCACTGCGCTGTGTGGAGCACGCAGGAGGAGCTGCACATGGACCTTGGTCCCCACAAAGGGGCTTGGAGGCTGGAGCAGATTCTGCATCAGCCTCCTCTCTCTGCCTGCCAGGAGTGCTGAGCCCAGCTGCCTGCAGCGCCTGCAGGTCAGCAGCAGCAGAGGCTCCTTTTGCAGCTGCCTGCACTGCAGCAGTTCACGGACAGGGAGTTTGAATCCTCTGTGGTTTTCCTCTCTGGAAGGCCTTCAGCTTGCCTTGCACCTGGCATCTGCAGGCCTGTGCTTTGCTTTTCCCTTGGAACTGAATCCATGATGCTGTCTTGTCCACCGTGGCACTGATCTGGTTAGAGGAAGATGAAGGTGGTAGAGGAGAGAGGCTCAGGAGCATCTCTGTGCACTGACTTCTAGGGCTAACTCCTGTGCTTTGCTGTCTTCTGTACACAGACTTAGACTAATGTCTGCCTCACAGGGAGAGTGCTCAGGGTGAGGCTCTAAGTGCCTGTAGAGGCTGAGGCCTGTGAGATGCCAGAGCACTGGGCTGCTCCAGAGGGAAGTAGGTCTGGAACTGGCAGGTGACAGTGCTGTACCTCAGCACCAGACAGTGCTTTAGGGGGATCAGTGGCTCCCTGACCCCAGGTTCCTTTCCAGAGGGCTGCTCTCCAGCAAGGACAATCCCAGCCTGAGCTGCACTCCTGCCTTATGCATTCCCAGGTGCCAGACCCTACACTTGTGCCCGTTGAACTTCACAGGGTTCCCTCAGCCTGTCCAGGTCTTCCTGCAGAGTGACTCCTCCCTTCTGCAGTGTCAACCTCCCCGCTCACTTTGGTGTCATCGGCAGGGGACTTGGGCTCCAGGCTGCTCCCCTCTTGGGGTATCTCTTTTTCCCTGGGTGTTTGGTGGAGGAGGGCAGGGTCTTTGAGGGGGGTTTAAGAGCTAAATGAAGCAGGTGGGTGATGCCCTCTGCCTTGTTGGCAGGGCTCAGCCCATAAAGATAACAAACGGTGTGGATTTGCTGGAGTGTCAAAGTTATGAGTTTATTTTGTAATGATGTGCTCCTGCCTTCATGAGGTAAACTGGCCGTGGCAGAGGTGTTATTAGTAATATGGGCTCAGTGGAGCAGAGAGTGAGTGACCGAGCTCAGGGTATCCGTCAGGGAGAGGGCAAATGGGAAGAGACAGCAGGAGAATGAGAAAGAGCTGTGCAGCAGCACCAGCAGCTGGCAGTCAGGGCCCCCTCCTCACTGGTCTCTCCAAGGAGCTGCTGGGCTTTGTCTTTGCTGTGCTCATCCCTCAGGACAGTACTGTGGTGTTTTTCCCCAGTGAAGGTCCCCTCTTGCCACTCACCTTGGAGCAGTTCTGAGTTAGTGAGCCAAGCTTGGAGACTTGGTCACATCAGCCTGGGGCAGGGCAAGCTCCCTGCCCATCCTCAACTAACTGCCCTCAGTTCCCCCTCTGCCCCACTCCCCGTGGGATCGGTGTCTGTGCACTCTCAGCTGCACAGAGGGCTGGGGAGGGTGTTTTGTGACGGTTTGCTCCGTCCTTGGGTGCTGAAGTGCTGCTGACCTGCTGCAGGGATGGGCTTGTTTGCTTCCTTGGCCCACCCCACCTCACAGCCCAGCTTCCCTTTTGTCCTCTTTCCAAAGGTGCTGGGCAGGGAAGTTTACACCTCCAACAACCAGCTGGGTGGGATCCAGATCATGCACAACAATGGGGTGACACACAGCACCGTCTGCGACGACTTCGAGGGGGTCTACACCATCCTGCAGTGGCTTTCCTACATGCCCAAGGTGAGTGCTGACCCTGCACCAGTGCCAGCTGCTGCTGCCTGGCACTTTGCTCACAGGGGCTTGGGCTTGGGCCTCTCTGTGGGGTGCTTGTGTGTTCATGTGCCCGTTGCCAGGCTGCTACACATTAGGATATTGAAATCCTCTCAAAGCACTGCAGGACCCGGGCTATGGGGTGGCCTGGCACTGCCCTGGGTCCTCTCACATCACTCCCCTGGCCTGCTGCCCTCAGCCCTCAGGGCAGCAGGGTTTTCTGTAAGCAGGGGATTGTTTCTTGCTGAAAAGCCTCTGGGGCAGCAGTTTGTAGGAGTTGATGTATGGTGCAAGCTGCTCTGCAGCCAGGAAGGGAGCAACAAGAACGTGCAGGTCACCTTGCCTCAGGAGAGAGCCTGGGGACTGAGCCAGGTGGCCTGGTCACCTTTCAGAAATGGAGCTGCAGCCCAAGTTCAAGAGCAAATGAAGAGCAGTGTCTGCCAGGTGATGCCAAAGGAGGGCTTGAGGGTGTGTGGAGCACCTTGGAAGTTTCTGCAGACTCTTGCCAAGGCTCTGGGATCCTGTTGGTCAAAGGCTGAGGGAGCTGGGGGTGTTCAGTCTGGAGAAGAGGAGGCTGAGGGCAGAGCTCATTGTTCTCTACAACCCCTGAAAGGAGGCTGGAGCCAGGTGGGGTTGGCTCTTCTCCCTAGTCTCAAGTGCTAGAAGGAGAGGAAATGGCCTGAAACTGTGCCAGGGGAGGGTCACGTTGGACATGAGGAAAAATTCCTTTGCTGCAAGAGTGATCACTGGCACAGGCTGCCCAGGGAGGTGGTGGAGTCCCCATCCCTAGAGGTATTCAAGAAACTTGTGGCCATGGCCCTTGGTTTGGTGGCTGTGGTGGTGTGGGGTTGAGGGTTGGGCTCAACGATCTTAGAGGCCTCTTCCACCTGCAATAATTCTGTGGCTCTGTGAGGGGCTGTGCAGCACAGGGGGAGGGGGACTCTGCCCCACTGGTGTCTGGGGACAAAGGCTGCAGGGGAACTGCTCCCTTCAGTGCTTTTCTTTCCCCTCAGAACGTGACCAGCCCTGTTCCCATCCTCAAAGTGAAGGACCCCATAGACAGAGCCATAGACTTCGTTCCCACCAAGGCTCCCTACGACCCACGCTGGATGTTGGCAGGACGCCCAAACCCAAGTAGGTGCATCTTTGGTGGCCAAGATGGGCAGAAGTGGGCCTTGCTTCAGACTCTGTGCCAGGGCTTTCAGTCTGCCAGCACATGTCTTACAGAGCTCAGGCAGTAAAATCAGCTCCAGACAATTTGGGTGTAGTGCAGGAAAATACAGTACAGAAAAGGAGTACCCGAAGGGGGCCTGTGAGAAAAGGACTTCTGACATGGGCTTGTGGTGCCAGGACAAGGGACAGTGGCTTTGAGCTGGAGGACGGCAGACTGAGGCTGGAGACTAGGAAGAAATTCTTGTCAGTGAGGATGGGGAGACACTGGCACAAGCTGCCCAGGGAGGCTGTGGATACCCCCTCCCTGCAGGTGTTCCAGGCCAGCTTGGATGAGGCCTTGAGCAGCCTGGGCTGGTGGAGGTGTCCCTGCCCTTGGCAGGGGGTCAGAACTGGATGAGCTTTGAGGTCCCTTCCAACACAACTCATTCTGTGACTCTGTGAAATCTGAGTGCTTGAGGACACCTCAGTTGTTAGTTGCTTCTATAGATTATTTTTGTTCATGGTTCAGAGGAGAATCCACACGAAGAGGGTCTGGACACTGGAGGGATCACAGCATTCCTGCAGATCCTGGAGGATAATAGTCCTGGAAAGGCTGCAAACTGCTGAACTCCTCTGCCAGCCTTTGGGGCCCTGCAGCCTGTGCTTGCAAAGCTGCCAGCTGGGTGACCATTATGCCCACTGTTACTAACGAGCTGGTGGGGCTAGAATGAGGTCTGTGATAAACTTAAGTTTTGTGGGTTTGGGTAATATTTTTCTCCTCATCTCTGAAGTAATTCATCCAGCTGCCTGCAGTGCAGCCTGCGCTGCCTTCCGCATCGAGTGGCTTCAGATTTTAATTTAGTGGAAGCGTTAAGGCAAGCAGATGATTCCCTGAGATAAGTTAAAGCAGATATCTGCTGGGTGAAAAGTTAAAGCCATTTATTAGAGGAGATATTGCCCTGATATTCTTCAAAGTGACGCCCGACACGAGGCCGGAATCTAAACCATCAGCTCTGGGCCCACGATAAAGAGATAATTTGGGAATGGATGGGCACATTTTACAGAGGGGCCACAGAGCCAGGGAATGTAGAACACAGTAATTACAACTTGGGGCTTGATAAAACACACTCCATCCTGTTTAAGTCAGCAGAGGTTAGCTTGCTTGGATCTCCACTTTTAATTGGTTTTGGGCTTGGGTTTGCAGAAGCAGAGATGCTGCTGCAGGTTAAAGCATCCCTCAGAAGCTGGGAGCTGAGGGGCAAAGCTGGGAGAGATTTGGGCTGGATTATTTTTGCAGAGCCTCATGGTCTGCTCCAGGAAGCTTTAGTTTATGGAGAGGAGCAGCATCTGGTTCTTGTGTGAGCAAGGAGGCTTCTGGTGTCAGAATGCTTCGTTTCAGGCTGAAAGAATGGGGGCTGTGCAGGCTGCGGGGCGTGGAGCAGGCTGCGGGGCGTGGCCTGGTTCTGGAACAGCACAGAAATGTTGAAGTTTAGTTCCTGGCTTTCTTCAGTATTCTTTCTTTAAAGGCAAACTTAGGCAAGAGCCAAGAGAAGAACATGAGGTTCGTTTTCAGACAGCAGCAGGCATTTTGAAGATCTCTGATGACTTTGCTGCCTTCTGACAGATGTCTGTGGTGGCTCAAACAAAGCAGAGTTGTTATTGAGAGGGGACAGGGGCTCTGCTGCCCCAGCCCCATCGTGTACCTATAAGTGATGCTTTGGCTGAGCAGTTGCTGCCTTCATGCAGTCTAGCAAATGAAGTCAGAGGTGATGGCTGATTGCTGTCCAGTGTTCCCCTGTGCTATAATCTAGTTGGCAATAAAGAAAGAACCAGTTGGCACTGGTTGCCAGTCTCCGGCTGATACTTGTAAGCAAATTTCAGCTGCTCCTGTTGCTATTCCCTCTCCTTTCTTCCCTCCTGACATTTCCATGTTTTTCCCTTCTCTTTAGATCAAAAAGGACAGTGGCAGAGTGGTTTCTTTGACAATGGCTCGTTCCTGGAGATCATGCAGCCCTGGGCACAGACAGTGGTGGTTGGCAGAGCAAGGTAAATTCTGAGAGGTGTTTTGGACATGTGTAGAAATCCAATTGCCGCTGTGCTCTGCATTTTTCTGGCAGGTGCTTTGCAAGTTGATGGCTGTAAGTGCACACAAGTCATGACTTGAGTAAGATTCTTAGCACAGGAGTGAAGTTTCTCCTGTTGTGCTTGGAGCTGACAGCTTCAACTTGCTCCAAAAGGGATGCTGTAAAAGTTGTGCCAAACAATATCTGCTTCCCTAGGTGGATGGGGGCGTGGTGAGGCCTTCCTGCAGCTCTGCCTTGGCCAAAGGCACTTCAGGCACCTGATGGCTTTGCATTTTGTCTGACTTGCAAGGAAAGTTGAGCCTGAACTAAGGGAAATGGCAGAGGCAGGAGCTCATCTTTGAGGGTTGTGCCACTGTGCCAGCAATCCAGAGCCAAATGCCCTGCTGATGCTCACAGCCTCTGGAAATCCTTTGGTCACCCCTGGGGTCTGACTCCATCAGCTCCATCAGCTGCTGACTCAGGGACTGGCCCTAGCAGCAGCCCAGCACTGGTGATGCTGTGTTTGACTGCCAGGCACCCCTGTTCCTGCCAGCACAGCACAGCTGGCACGGCCAGCCAGGCTCCCAGCCAGCACAACCGTGGGTCAGGGCTGCTCTCAGCATCTCGTGCTGACAGCAGGACTGCCTCAGAACCTTTGGCCCTGGCAGCTCCTGTTTCTCTTTCAGACTCCTTAAAGCCACAGCTCTACAGAGGGTTGGAGAGCAGAGGTCGTGCTGTGAAATAGCAAAGCTTAGGCTGCTTTGCCTCCCTGAGAGGGGCTGGAGTTGGGGGGCTCAGTCTCTTCTCCCTTGTATCAGTCTGATCTCACAACATCCTGGAGTTGTTTCAAGGCTTTGATGTTCAGCAGTGCTTCAGGGGGCAGGGATCAGAGCTGGAATCAGTGGTTTGGCAGGGCTGGAGGAGCTCTGTCCAGGTCCACACTCGGCTTCGCTTGCAGCTCCTTTTTCTTTGGCCACATTCCAAGCTGCTCCAAGCTCTCCCACCCAGGTATCTGTAACAGAACTGAAAGGGACTTCTTTCAGCAGCATTTGGAAACCACACAAACCCAGGCAACGAGGAGTGTATTCCTCTGGGATTGCTACTGTAAGTGCTGCCAAAACTCATCCCTTGTATGGATGTTTGGAATCTGTCTGCTGGTGGCTGTAAATTGTCTTTTATTATTCGATGGCAACTTGTCCAGGGACACACTATAAAACAAGATGGAGCATCTTCATGTGCTAGCCTGATAAAATTTATATGAAGTATAATGGAAAACAGAAGTTGTTTTGAGCTGTTTTCAAGTTCAATAAATAACTGTAATACTTGGATAAAGATGTTCTTTATTAGGTCACATGGGCCCTGGCTCGCCAGCTGTAACTTACCGCTTTAAGACGGCTCTGGCAATTACAGCTGCTGGGCAGCCTCTTCATCACGGGCAGTGGGGAGCTGCTCAGCCCCCTCCTGCACATGGGCCTTGTCCCTTCCTGCCTGCAGTGCGTGTGGCTGAGGAGAGAGAGGAGGCTCTGCTGGGACTCTATCCTGGGAGTAAGCAGTTGTCAGCAAGATGCCTTTTGTGTGCAAGAGTGGTTAAGGGCTGTGGAGAGCAGAGCTCAGCATCCTCCTGCCACCTGCATTCCTCTACTGCCTGCTTCCCACCCCTGCAGCCACAGGAGCTGGAAGGGACCTTTAAAGATCATCCATTCCAAGCCCCCTGCCAGAACAGGGTCACCCAGGGCAGGTCACACAGGGACACATCCAGCTGGGTCTTGAAAGTCTGCAGAGAAGGAGACTCCACAACCTCTCTGGGCAGCCTGCTCCAGGGCTGCAGCACCCTCCTTACATTGAGGTGGAACCTCCTGGGTTCCAGTTTGTGTCCATGACCCCTTTGTCACTGACCCATTGTCGTCCTGCAGCAGAGGGTCCGGGAATGACACAGGTGACAAACCCAAACCTGTTACCCATCATTGACTCTGACCTCTTGAGAGAGGGAGATTTAGGGTGGCTTAGACATCAGCCTTGCTTAGTCCTGCAGCCTGTGGGTGCCTTTGCCCAGGTGACAGAGCTGGTGAAAGCGGAGCTTGGGAAGTCCTGGGCCTTCATGTTTGTTTCTCATGGTCAGGACCTTCAGTGCCACAGTGTGTGGGGTGGTGGAGGTGTGGCAGTGCCACTCAAAACCTGGGCTCGGCTTTGCTGTGTTTAGTTCTCAGGGAGCTGTCTGCTGCTTTCAGCACAAGGCTTGGCCTGCAGAACTGTGCCTTCTGCTCTGGAGCTCTCCAGCCGGGTGCCTCAGCTCTTCACAGGGTCCAGAAGGCTGCTTCTGCCGTTTGCTTCTTTGTCTCTCGAGTGTTCGCTGCTGCTGTGTAACAGCAGGAACTGTGGTTTGTCTCCCCTGTCGCCAGGCTGGGAGGGATACCTGTAGGAGTAGTTGCCGTAGAAACGCGGACAGTGGAGCTCAGCATCCCTGCCGACCCTGCCAACCTGGACTCGGAGGCCAAGGTAGGCTGAACACGTGCTCAGCTGCGTCTTCTGCAGGTGTCTCTGCAGGTGTCTCTGTGGAAAGAGCTCTGCTTTTGCTGGGATCTTGTACCCCCGAGACGTCCCCTGGCGAGCTACCGCCGGCTGGCAGCTGCTGGGGGAGCCGGGGGGCAGCCAATGCCACAGTGCCTGCTGCTCTTGGCACCTGGGCGAGGTCTGCCAAGCGGAGCAGCTCCCCCTGCCCTCCTGCTGGGAGCACAGCGTCTCAGGGTCTGGTGTCCCTGCTCCACACTGCCTCTCCTCTGCCTGCTTTCACAGCTCCAGCCCAGCATCGCCTCTCTGGGGGTTCCTCCTTTGCACAGCTTCTCTCTC
>WBNM01021084.1:0-29008 GCA_013399055.1 Ramphastos sulfuratus
ATGTGCTTGAGTTTTTGCTGAGACTATTCCAAGAGCATTCAACGCCTAGCAGAATAAAGAATAATTAAAAAAAAAACCAAACCAACAATCTAGGAATATTATATAAAGTTGGGGTTTTTTTGTTTTGTTTTTTTTTTTAAAATATTATAAGATATCCAGTAGATAGTGCTGGGGATGGTATAGGGAGCTATGTGCAGTTCATGGTGTTTATGACACTGGAACAGGTTGCCCAGCGAGGTTGTGGATGCTCCCTCCCTGGAGGTCAAGGCCAGGTTGGATGAAGCCTTGAGTGACCTGTGCTAGCGGGAGGTGTCCCTGCCTATGGAAGGGGGTTGGAACTAGATGATCCTTGAGGTCCCTTCCAACCTTACCATTCTATGATTCTATGATTTATGTAAAACCCATGCAGATCAGATGAATCTGATGCATTGGGAGTAAGATCAATGGGATTTGGCCTCTGACATGCCTCTCTTCTACCACTAAACTTCTATATTCTATATGCTTCCAGTTCCACCCCATTCACATGACTGAATACCATAAGCAATGACTTCATCTGTTTTGATTTAAAACCAGAAAGACAGGAAATGAGATGAGAGACACAGATCTCAGCTCTCACTTTGAGAAGAATGTTTCTTGTTTAAGAAAGAACTGCTTTCTTGTTTAAAATATTATGCCAAGATAAGTGATTCAGAAGAGATAACTGCATGAGCAGATTTATCTAAGCAAATGCAATTCTCTGTCCCTTCCCTCAAAAAAAACCCATTGATGCTGCTGAAGGCGTTTTTTAAAAAAATCTTGAAGAAAGCAGTAATGCCTTAAATTTTATTTAATGTCAGTTCAACCATTTATTTCTCATAATAATTCATGAATTGCAAAAGTTGGAGCTGTTCAGCCTGGAGAAGAGAAGGCTTTGGGGAGACCTTAAAGTAGCCTTCAAGAACCTAATGGTACAAGAAAGCTGAGGAGGGACTTTTTTACAAGGGTTTGTAGTGATAGGACAAGGGGCAATGGTTTGAAGCTTGATGAAGGGAGTTTTAGTCTGGAGATTAGGAAGAAATTCTTTACAGTAAAGGTGGTGAGACCCTGGAACAGGCTGCCTAGAGAGGTTGTGGATGCCCCCTTCCTGGAGGTGTTCAAGGCCAGACTGGATGAGGCCTTGAGCAACTAGTGGAAGGTGTCCCTGCCCATGGCAGAAGGTTGGAACTAGATATTTAAGGTGCTTTCCAACCCAAACCATTCTATGAATGTATTAATCGAAGATTGTATTAAGTAATACAGAAAATATTTAGTGATATCAAAATTACTTTCCATGTAAATGCCATGTTAATAAATTGAGAAAATATTCTGATTAAGGGAATAACAGTATTTAGTCTTTGACAGTGATGTAGAGGATATTAGTACTCAAAATGCTGGATACTTCAGAATGGAAATGGTGACACTTGGAAAATATCTTAAGCTTTTATTTTTACATTCTAATTAATTTTACAGGAATATCTTAAGGCCTTGAACTGCTGTCCTGTGCTAGAACTGCCCAAACACTTTATGTGAGAAGGTCTCCGCCTGTAAGATACATTAGAAACAGCAAAGGCAAATAATAAAGTGGGGAGGAAAAAAAAGGGAGGTGGGAAGGGGAAGCAAAAGAAAGTGTAGAGACTTGATGAAGGTAGAGAAAGGAGAGAATGCTGGAAAGTGAATCCAGTGTTTATGACTGTGGTTCAGTGCTCAGTTTGCTACTATACTGCATCTGCTCTCGGTTCTGTTATTTCTTCTAGGACTTCAGTGTTTGTTACAAGAATCATAATGCCAGCTCAAACTAAAATGAAGAATTTAGGGTCTAAGTATAGAAAAAGATTTAAAATAATTTGATGGCTTCACTGTGGGAAATTCAAACTTAAGACAGGCACAACCGTTCAGTTCAGGTGCTGACACTGCAGTTTAGCCCATGATAATTTGCTCAAATGTCTATTATGTCAATATATATTTGAGTCTGACAGAGACAGCTCTTTGGAACAAATTTTGGTTACATTTCCTGAAATTCTACAACTATGTAAGGGTTTGAAGCAAATAGATAGACTTTGTGTCTGTTTGGTGAGTCTGTGTAAGTTCTTACCAATCAGACCACCAACTTTTTTTCAACCACGTCTAGTACATCACAAAAAAGAATAAATGCACTTGTGCCTTTTATTTTCTGTGTGAACATAATCTGCAAAAGTTATAGTTTTCATTTGTTTTGCTTAGAGTTAGTATAATTGGATGAATGATTTGAAAGAATTTGTACTGCCCATGCCCTACTCCCAACAGTCCTCATTCAAAGTCAGGTCTGCTTTTATTTCCATCAGCACACATTGCATTGAAATATGCAGAGGGCTGGAGCAGCTCTCCTATGAGGACAGGCTACAAGAGTTGTGGCTCTTCAGCCTGGAGAAGAGAAGGCTTCAAGGCGACCTTAGAGTAGCCTTCCAGTATCTGAAGGGGGGCCTACAGGAAGGCTGGGGAGGGACTATTTATAAGGTCTTGCAATGACAGGACAAGGGGCAATGGGTTTAAACTGGCAGAGGGAAGATTTAGACTAGATGTTAGGAGGAAGTTCTTTACAGTGAGGGTGGTGAGGCACTGGAACAGGTTGCCCGGGGAGGTTGTGGCTGCTCCCTCCCTGGCGGTGTTCAAGGCCAGGTTGGACAAGGCCTTGAGTAACCTGTTCTAGTGGGAGATGTCCCTGCCTGTGGTAGGGGGTTGGAACTAGATGATCCTTGAGGTCTCCTTCCAACCTTACCATTCTATGCAGATTCTTCAGAATCAGATGTTAATAGAAATGTGTGGTTTTCGTTATTTCTACTTTTGAAAGCACAGCTTTTTTACTTCTGTGTTGTAATGTAAAAATAAAATTATTGCTTTTATAGCATAATAGACAAAATTAAGAGCTGAAATGAAAATGTTGATGTTGCTAAAAATTAATCCATGAAAAACAATGTTCAGAGCTCCAATTTCTCTTAATTGTTTAAGAAAGATTAAAAAGACAAGACCGTAAAAGAAAATTTTCAGAATAAGCATTTAAAATAGTTGAGTTTTCATATACCAATGCTTGCAATGATTAATTCAGCATTTGTATAGAGTAAATAATAGCTTAAAAATTCAAATACATATATTTGCAGATTATATATAATATTTGCACCTAGGATATATGAATAATGCTTTAAAATTGAACTGCATATTTAGCACTAATTTTATTCTTAATTTACTCTTCTCAATTTTAGGAAATAAATAATTGTCATCTTGAACAGCTTTTTTTCAATAAGGATCATATAAAGGAGGCCAGAATGTGACTCATGAGGCTGCTTTCTTTGAAGTTTGGTACTTCTGGTATTTGACTTCTTTAATACTGGCTAAAACAACACCTTAAATCTGCATTTTTTTAGACATTTACATTATTCTGCTTATTATTAAATGTCACTGAAGACCCAGTGCTGTGGCCACTATTGTTAGAAGTCAGATTACAGTGTGGCAACTGACAATCATGAGGCTCACAAGCCGTTTATCAGTGTCATGAAACATGTGTAAGGCAAGGTTAAAAATATTAATCATGACATGAACTGTTCCAAATTTGCCAAACCATGATAACAAAATACTGTGTATCACAGAACATCTTGTTGCAGGCAGTGTGGCCCCCTCTAGGACACAAGGTGACTTATGCATTGCAGAAGTTTTTCAGGACCCATCAGCAAGGAATTGGATCATAAAAGGGTGGTGATCTCGTGCCAAGCGGGTCTGGCTCCTGAGCTCTGCACTGAAGAGGCAGGTCTGTAGCAAGGCTTGTTTTCTCTTGCACTGTACTCTCTAATCCAGTCAAAGCACTCACAGGTTTTTATCAGGTTTAAATGCCAATCAAACCTGAGCACAAGCAAGGTTCCAAGCACACTTCTACCATACCAATATGTCTTATTTTAAAATGACCTTGTATTGCTTCTTTTCATCATAAATATTTGAACTCTTTGTCTTAACATATTTTGGTAATATATGGCTTACTATGAAAAAGATTGACATGCCCTCTTTTCTTAACTGACTTTCAAAATAATGACCTGCAACCTCATTTGACCTTATTTTCCCAAATCTAAATAATACGACTCTTAAAAAAATATAAAACTATGCATGCACTATTTCAGAATCAGCTTCTAGAATGACTCCTCTCTCTGTACTATCGTAGTTGCTTATGTGCTGCTCTTGAAAATGCAGTATAAAAATTATATGTTAAGTATTGATTTTTTTAAAAAATTTATTCATGCATATGTGAGCCTGTAGTTAAAAGATGTTATGGTTAATCTCTAAATAATTTGAATGAACAAAAAATAGAAGAGACTCAGCATTATTTGGCTTGCTTATGCTAGATGGCAAGTACTTGAAAGTTCCTGTGCAGAACCAGGAAACTAGATTCACTTTTAGATCCTCCTTTCTTAAAAAAACTGAGTTAGACAGTGAGCAAATTATTTGAAGTAGTTCCTCTCTTTGTTTATCCAAACATCCAGCAGAACAAAAGCCTAGTACCAGAAAATCTGTAGACACTTTAAATTCTACATCAGATGGAACATTAGAGAAAGTTTTATTTAAACAAATAAAGCCAGATGCCCTGTTATCACAAGCAAAGTTTACAGGGCCTTCTTTTACAGTATTTTTTCACAATAAAGTACGAGTGTGGAATTCCTCTGCTGATCCCTCCCTTATTCCTCATTTCTCCTTCCACATCCCACAATAAGGCATTAACATGCACTACTACATTTTGATAAATTCTTCTAAATCCTGACTCCAGTACTGGAAAACAGTGGCTTATAATGGATCAGTTGCCAGATTGTCTTCAGGTACCTGGTACTGTATTTACTGAAGGTAACTTGAGATTTTATTCATATTTATTTGAAATCTTTGTCCAATCTTTCTGATTTGGAATCCTTTACTTTTCCCCGGCAGTTTGTAAGTTTGAAAGAAATCTTTTGTTTCCTGTGTGTTTTACTGTTTGCAATCAAACTTGTTCTTTCACCTAGGATCTCAGGTTCATTTCTCATACTATCATGATATTTTGGCATATGTGTTATTTCTTTTTAAAATGGATCAGTTTGATTTTTCTCAGAATCAATCTTTTCTTAGCTTCAATGGGGAAAAGAGAACATGCTGAACAGATCAGGAATTAGAAGTTTCAGAACTGAACTCCTCCTTGGACTCTTTCAAAGAGCTAGCAGAGTCTTGAACACTATCTGTCCTCTTCTGGGAACAGTAAATCTTTGTTACATACAGGATAAATTATGTAATCAATGTTCCCTGAAGAGTGTCCCATGGTATATCTTTCTCCAGTTTTTCCTTTCTGAAGGAATTATTTATGGTTCATGGTCTGAGACTGCAGAATTACAGTCACATACTCACATTGAAGTCACAGAAGATCTACTCTCATGTCAGGTGGAAGTTAACCCTGTTTATACATCCAAAGAGCCCTTAACTTATAGAGAGATTCTGAGGATGCTGCATGTACCACATAAGTCCTCTGAACCAAATACAACTTCTGCAAGAAGAACAGGGGAAGAATTTGGTATAAAATCTGGACAGGATTTACTTTCACATTCTCAACTTGAGGTTCATTATTATTGGATTTGCAAATTATATCTGAAGACATATTACAGACATACTACTTTGAAACTCTTCACTTTAATTTAGAACCATTGGTTTAATAAACCTTAGGGTCTAAACATGTTGTCAGATGTTTCTTTCATGGAAGGAAACCTTTCAGATTTTTTCAGTTAGAAATATCTGAAAGAAGAAAAGAGGAAAAAAAAGAGGGAAATTGGGTGGGTAAGGGACAGGGCATGGTCAGGGTAGAGTGGTCATTATTCATGAGGAGAAGTATACAACTGCAGTTTTAAAAAAGAGAAACTTCCAAAATGAGCACATACTGGCATACTCATTTCTGCTAAAAGAAAATAAGTAATGAGAAGTTATAGAGCAAAATGTTTACCTACAATTGTGGTGAGTCAGGAACTTCACACACACAATTGAGATTTACCAGACCTCAACTCAGGTGGCTTGGAAGTAAGATGAAGCTATATTTACAGCAAAGCAAAATTTACAAGCATATGTACACAATATATTTACAATTATATACAAATTAGAAATAATATAGAAATCCAAACTCCCTCCTGAACAAAGAAACTTCCTAGAAGGGGCTCAAAGCTACTCTTTCTTTCTCCCTCTACTTCCCCAGACAGGCACACAAAAACAACCAGCAAAGCTTACATTAGTATTTGTTAGTGGAGAGATTAGAGTGAAGAAGAAACAAACAGAAGCAGTGTCGCGGAACACAGCGGGAAAAGTGATTTACATTTTGGCTTTTTATTCCTTTTAGCAAACCAATGAATGATACAGACTTCATCATTATTTTCTTTTTGCAACCAATGACCTAATTTCTCTCATTATAATATTCCAATTAGCCTCAAACCAGCACGATGCAGGTAATAAATTCTACCACTGGGTGTGTCCAATGGGTTTGTCATAAGGTGTGGTGGATCTGCCTGTATAAGGCTAACCTGTGATCAAATGCCTAAACCTTGTAAGTGAAAAAAAGTGAAGAGCTTCATGTGCTTATGACAGTCACAGACCTTATTTTTCAAGAGGTAAAAGTCTGAGATGCTGTTGCGTAACTGTTACAGAGCTTGTTTCCAGAACTGAGCTTCTCTACTTCATGAAAGCCTACCAAAACTAGCACAAGCTCTGACCATTCATGGGGCACCACTGCTCTTAAGAAACCAATTGTAGACAGTCACAGAATCATAGAATGGTAAGGTTGGAAGGGACCTCAAAGCTCATCTAGTTCCAACCCCCTGCCATAGGCAGGGATACCTCCCACTAGTACAGGTCACTCAAGGCCTCGTCCAATCTGGCCTTTAACATGTCCAGGGAGGGAGCAGCCACAACCTCCCTGGGCAACCTGTTCCAGTGTCTCACCACCCTCACTGTAAAGAACTTCCTCCTAACATCCAGTTTAAATCTCCCCTTTTCCAGTTTAAACTCATTGCCCCTTGTCCTGTCATTGCAAGACCTTGTAAATAATCCCCCCTCAGTCTTCCTGTAGGCCCCCTTCAGATACTGGAAGGCTACTACAAGGTCTCCTTTAAGCCTTACAACTAGCGAAATCTGTCAAATGTGTTGATAGCACCACTCAACATTTAGAATTATATACATTTAGAATTATATATTCTCCTGCTCACCATAATAGGCATTGCCTGAGAGGTGGAATCAGTCACGTGTCATTTTAGATGTTTAAATGATATCTACTTCAAAACAGGTTGTTTGGACTCTCTTTGGAGTCAGGATTTAGAAGTAAGCTTGAATGAGATTTATCAAATCTAAACCAGAAAGTAGCTTTAAAACAAGGTGAATTATGATCTGGAGAAAGCTATTTAATGATATATGTCTAGAACTGACTTGACTAATCCTTGCCTGGGTTATTAATTACTCATGTTAATTCTGTGTGAGTGTGTGATTTTCTGATTTAAAAAGCCATGGCTAGAGGTTTTCCTGCATCTTCCATCTGTAACTCTAGCTTTGATCTCCTTGTGTCTTCTATACAGACTGTAAATACTGTAAAACCCATCTCATCACCTATGAAACTTCTGATGTTACATTTTTTGGCAGTTCCATGGTCTGTGGCTTGCAGACAGGCAATGAGAACTAACAAATAAGACAACATTGCCATACCAAGTGTTTGAAAATCCTGATTTTCCTTCCAGTGACTGAATCAGTAATCCAGTTGGTTCATGTATCTTCTCGTGTTCACGCCCTGAGCATAAACATTAGAAGTAAACATCACAATTAAATATCCTGTGTAGCACTTAAACTCGAAGGTAAAAAGAAATTAAGAAAGGTATCCCCAGATACTTAATAGGTTTGTGTATAAAGGATTGCACATTCCTCCTCTGTACCACTCTTATATTCAACTATAAAGAAAGGTAAACCAAATTAAAAATACCCTCAGTTCCAGGACTGCTCCTTGGAATGCAGGAAGTCATGCTTTTTTCAGCTAGGCTCCAAAACCAGACAGAATGGGGTCTTCAAGAGAAACTTACTGGCACCAAAACTGCTGGTGTGTGTTTCTGTGTTGGCAGAACACAGCTCTTCAGAGGACCACTCACCTTTGTGCATCTATAACAGAAATATCAAGCAGGCCCCTATTCTCCTCAAAAGAAAGCCAGCACAGTCAATTTCATACTATATAAGGGAATGCTCCCAAATAATGAATTAGGATTCTCTGCTCCCATGAAGGCCAGTGGTTTCTGCATTGCACAGTGTCTGGGTAGGCAGCAGAGCAGATGCCTAGAGTGCCAGTCATAGTTTTGCCATGTGTGTCACTCTTGGTGTGTTAGGAGAAATGGCAGGGCTACTTGGCAGGGGCCGTGCTTTGGGTTTTGTTCACATGATGGCTTTGTGAACCACCATGGTTTCCCTGGCTGTAGTGCTGGGCTCCTGGCTGGAGCCATTCACAGAATGACCATACATGCAGGCATTCAAAGGAGAAGGAGTTCCTTGCTTGTATCTCTCCTACTTTGAAGTGTGCCGATAGTGTGTACAGTTGCAACTTTTTCTCCTGTTACAGTTCCCCTGTTCACAAGTTTGATCTCATCTTTGAATTCTCTGGCTGAGAGAAAGGAACCCTCTCTGCCCTTTTTCTCACTTCCTTTCTCATGAAAGGAAGGCAGCTCAGAACTGCATCTACTGCTAAGATAGAAATGCTCCAGGTACTAGCACATACCACACCTGAGAGTTACGTATGGCATCACATCTCAAACAGCTAAAAGTCAGCAGCATGTCTTTTCACCTTGGCACTTATCTTTTACAGATCCATCCTGCTTCCTTCTGGGCAGGAGCCTTTGTGTGGGTATGAACTTGGCAGCCCGAGTTGTGGGTTGGTCTGTAAAAACCCTGTAACTAAAGTAAGGAAGGTAAAGGTTAGTGTCTTTAGAGAAGAAATTGGCCATGTATGGATGATGTTAGTAATACAATCAGCTACTTAAGATTCATTCTGCTTTGTTTCAGAAAATAAAATCTCCTACTTGTGTGTCAGCAAATACTTTACAGAAGTGGGTAGTGACGTAACTCACAAGCACCGTCAGCCCAGCTGAAATTTGAAACACTAAACTTGTGGGATGTGGTTTTTCATAACATTGTGGTCTTGCTCACATAATCACTGTGCCCATGCATGCACAATCACACACATGCTGGTACACAAGTACTTTAAATTGCCTGGCATAGTACATATATATAGCAAGCATTTGCCTACAGGCTTACTATGGTAGTGTCTGCTCCCCATACTTCCTATCTGGGAGAGGGCTGTGTTGGTAACACATAACAGTGTTTGAGGGAAGGAATGTCCAGGACATCTGGCTTTCCATCACACAATATACTTTGACTTTTTTCTGGAATGTTTTCCATATATAGCACAATTCCCAAACTTCCGGTTGTTTTCTATTTGCTCTGTTGTAGAAGTATGTTATGTGCATATGTTTTTTTGATTCAGATGGAATAAAAAGGGGTGGTATAAATCATGTATTTTTTGGAAATTATCTCCTTTAAGGGGTTTTGTGGCCAACAGCAGTGTCACCTTTGTTTAGTATATTTGAAGGCTTGTTCCTTGTTTGAATGCCCAGAAGGCCTCAGCACAGAAAAAAATGTTGCCTAATCTTTCACAGAACCCAGAAATCTTGCTGAGAAGTTGAAACGAGATTAGAAATCTCAGTATTTGATCCTTTGAGGACAGCTGCTTCAAAGCAACTATGTAAAGCTGGGAGAAGAGAGTGAATGAGCAAGGTTGAACCCTTTGAATTATTTACTGTTCAGTGAGTTTGGAGAGGAAAGGGGAACAAGATGAGACCTTCCCTCATCTGAAAGTTGATAGCACCTTCTTGTTTTATTAATAGGAAAAAGATGATATTACTACTTTGATATTTTTTTGTTTGCTAAAAGCTGGAGACACTGATCTACTATATACAACATATATATATAGACATGCACACATGTGAAATTGGTAGAAAAAGGTTGTAAAAGTCCCATTTGTTTCTAAATATTCTCAGGGATTTTTTTGAGGAATAGTTCAATTCCCTGTAAAGCACACTCAGTGACTGGATCAGTAACCATCATATATTGAACATGAAACATTAAGAATCATTCTTTTACAAGGTTTACCCTATAACTGGCAAAAATTGTCCCAATTTCAAAGTGATTGTGAATGTTGAGCTTTTGTTTTGTCTGTCCGCATCAGATGGCGATCTTCATGGTTTGATGAAAATTTAAGACTTGGCAGGAAACTAGTCCCCTTGTCATGCAGGGTGTATCTACTCCTGCACCTGAATTTATTTGTACAGCCATTGTTTGCAAAGGACTGCACAGTTAGCCTCCAGTTTCTTCTCTCCTGGTAGTGATTTTTTATTTATTTATTTTTTAAATTTTTGGGGTTTTGTGTGTATTCAACCCAAGATTAAAAATTGTGTTGAACTTGAATGTTTTCATGTTATATTTCCTTCCGTACCTCTTCTGAAAGCTTTTTATAGGCTCACCTGTTCCATTTCTCATTTGGCTATTAAAGTACAGTTACATGAAAATGAGAGGACTCGAATCTCTCCTGGTGACCATTTTCTCACGAGGACACCTTTCCAAGGGACTCAACATAGCACATATTGGATGCTAGGAACTGAGTCAGTGTTAACCATGCAGTGGTGCATTTATATGAGATCCTAAACACCAGGAGAACTTTTTCAAACATAAACCAAATATAATCTTGAAGTTTTTATTTGGGGAATTGCTGTACGGAGCCAGCAAAACTCAATGTGGAGGAACAGCTCTTACCTTCTCAGCCTGATGAGGAACCCATCATGTGAACAGGCCTATCCTGTGTGCATGGCTGTGCTGGTTTGAGCTAACTGGAATATTTTAATAGAGAAAATTATATTATAGGCTGTGAAAAGGAAACAATGGTGATGCCTACTTCACTCATAGGCTTGCTGAGATGTTTAAGAATAAGTACTCAAAACATAGATAAGTCAATGTCTCTGGGGCACAGCGTCTTGGTCTAACAGCTTCTGGCTTTTTCTCCTCTCTGCTGAGTAACCTCACTAACCACTTTTCTTCTAACCCCCCTGGCCGATCCTCCAAGCTCACCTTGTGTGTAAGGCAAACCTTGGGGTAAGGTATAGGGGTGGGGAGAGGGTGGAAGGGTGGTTGGAAGCCCTTCCTGGGGTCTCTGATTTCTGGGAGGGGTGTTGTGTTTCTGTATTACGTTTAACTTGTATATTTCTGTAAATATTCCTGTATATAGTGTATATATCTGCTTGTATATTGTGCTGAGCTGTAAATAGAGCTTCATCTCTGAACTTCCAGCCAGCTGAGTTCTAGTCTGGGTCATTTTACAAAGTGTGGGGAGGTGGGGAACTCCCAAACCATCACAATGGCATTGGTTTTTAATTGCATTTAGTGTAAAGGTAATCAGAGCTTGCTAATAGATTTAGGAAAAATAATTATTGAAACGCAAACTCAGTCTTGAGTTAGAAGTTTATTGACTTTTAGAGGACCGTAAAAATATTTAAGGGGAGGGAAGCCCTAAATTCTTGAGTGGATTGCCATGTGTCTATGGTCATGCACATGCTAAATAATGATAATAATTAAATGACTCTCCTTTTAAGTTTTATAATAAAGTAAAGCCTTCCAGCTATGTAAACAACACTATATTTTCCCAGCATTTTGGAATAAAATGGGAGAGACGGCCTTGTGAGTTGGCCATTTGAGATTCATAAGTGAACAGCCATTTCCAAAGCTGAGCCTAACTGTGATGATATGTTATGCCTTTTGCTATGCACATTCATGCAAATTAAGGGAATTTTTGACAAGCCTGTGCACATTAAATGTCATATTAGCTAAATCTTGTGGTTTTCCCATCACGCTGGGTGGAATTGCCAATGTTTTAGAAAAGCAGTTTATTTTGTCATCTTTGAAGTGGCTGATGCATTAGTAACCCTGCCACCTTTGAAATTAAACAGGGGTTTTGCTGCAGTTTAAACACTCTGAAGTGTCTTCTATTTTTAAATCTCACGTGAGTATTGGAAGTGCCTTCAGCTCTCCTGCAAATGGGTTTTATTTAATGATTGCTGTTGTTTCTAAACAGGTCTTAATATTTGTAGTCAGTTTGTGATTGAAGCAGTTATGTTTGCTAATTGCAGTTACAGAGGAACGGCTTAGGACAGGGAGCAAATAACATGACATAGTCATGGTTGAGAAGGTAATTCAAAACGTTGTATAGTGGCCTTTATTTCAGCTTATAAATATCTCAATATATGAGTAATTTTAATATGTGTGATCTAAAGGCTTTATTACTTCCTCAGAGTAAAGTGAAATACTCACTTTACATATGTAAAGCTTGCAACAGCAGTATCCTATGTGGAGTCTGCCAAAGCATATTGGTTTTGTACACTGTTCATTATCATTACTCAATATTACATTGGAGAGTACAAACACTAGAAAGACAGATAAGCTGTGAGATCCTTTGGATTACCTGAGCTTTTTCAGTGCAAAATCAGAGCAATGGAAGGAAAGATGGCTTTGAGCCAAGCCTGTGGGCTTCAAATGCTTACACCAACAGAAGAAGTTCGTGCATGCTAGGGAGACAGATATCTTCCTTTCTTTTCCCTCCCAGTTCCACACTGACTATAGCACAGAGCGGTGTAAACAATGCCATACTGTTACTCCTTTGGCTGGGATCTTCACCAGACATATCATTAGATAAGTTTCAGGCTAAATCGACCATTTGATTTAGTCTTCAAAGAGTCTTTAACACATACTAATTTCTGCTGAATTATATTAATAGAAGAAACTAAGGAAAAAAGGATGCTTACTAATTGCATAGGAGTTGAGCAAAGCTTTGGGAGAAGATGAAGCTAACAAAAGAAACCAGATATTTTTTAGAAAGCTGTAGCTCACCAAGCTGAAATAGTTATGTTCTGTGCACATCTGTTGCCAAGAAAGGAAACTAAACTAGGTTGTATTGAGGCTAGCAAAATAAGTGATATTTGAAAATACCATACAGATAACATTAGTCACTTGGTACTGGAGAGGGTGAATTCTGAGGTTAACCTAGTTTGCAAAATCCCATTGATAATGTTGGAATATGCCGCTCAAAATCAGCTTCCCAGGGAACAAGGGCAGCTTGATCTGCTTTAGTGTGTGGAACAAGAGACCTGGAGCAGTCAAAGAATCTGATTACTGAGAGATAGTACACAGCCAGGTAGCAGGTATGCACAGAATCACAGAATGTTAGGTGTTGGTAGGGACCTTCAGAGCATCGAGTCCAACTCCTCTGACAGAGCAGGAGGGTGGGTCACAAAGGAATGCAGGTGGGCTTGAAAGTGTCACTGAAGTAGCATGTGCTTTGCAAAGGACTTGTCAAATTTCCATGTATAATGGCTGGATTTATACTGTGGTGTATGCATCACTAAGTCTCCTAAAACTGCAAAACAATCTGCTCTGCGTCGTCGGGAGTTTCTGAGTGCTAGATTGTAAAGTACTGGTTCTTAGAAACTGCCAGGAAAGAACATGAAAGAGAAAGCAAAAGAATGCCTTTAAAATATACCAAACAAATAACCAGGGACAAAAATGATGTGGCAGAAATTGCATTTATTTTGGTGAACAGGCAAAAAATTATGCTTGCCATCACTTAGCACAATTATTGCTACATTAATATTCCCTGAACAAACTTTCTTTTCCCATGTATTTCTGTTGACATCCTCTCTGGATCTGAATCATAGAATTGTTTTGATTGGAAAAGACTTCTAACGTCATTGAGTCCAGCCATCAACCAAACCCCACCACGGCTATTAAATCCTGTCCTGAAGTGCCATGTCTAAATGTTTTTTGAACAGCTCCAGGGATGGTGACTCTACCACCTACCTGGGCAGCTTGTTCTGATGACTGTGACCACTTGCAGTAAAGAAATTGTTCCTACCATGCAGCCTAAACCTCTCCTGCTGCAACTGGAGGCCACTTCCTCCTGTTATTGGTTCTATGGAGACACCTCACTTCAACCTCCTTTCAGGTAGTTGTAGAGAGCGTTAAGGTCTCCCCTCAGCCTTCTCATCTCCAGGGTAAACAATCCCAGTTTCCTCAGCAGCTCTGTGTTCTAGACTACTTACCAGCTTTTTTGCCCTTCTCTGGATACACTCCAGCATCTCCATGTCCTTCTTGTAATGATGGGTGCAAAACCCAGCAGAGTATTTGAGGTGTGATCTGAGCAGTGTTGAGTACAGGGCACAATTTGTGTTTTGTGTGGTAGATGTTGCTTGAGTACAGCAGTGCGTTGGTTTTAGTTACAAGTATCTGGTATGGATTTTAAGCTCCTAAACGAACAGCAGATCTTTCTGTTCTTCACAAAGTATAAGCTAAAATTATGGAGGGATTTTGTAATGGAAAAAGGAACATTTAAAATATATATATTAGTAGATGGGCTTTAATATGGAAGAAGTACATGAGATGCACACCAAACCAGCTGAGATTTCAATTTTTATAACACTGGACAGAGTTTATGAATGAGATCTCTGGTCCATTAGAGGAGCTGCCTTAGCAGCTGGAAGGTGTCTGATGTAACACACCATACTGAAGTTCCTGTTTTGAGTGGAGAGCTGCAAGGCCTGAGCACCATCAGAGAGAGCTAATGAGTGGTGTGGGAGGAAGAAATTGTCATAAAGCTTTTTCTTTTCTGTGTATACTTTATGCTCTGAGCTGCAGTCATTAGTCCTTTGGGTGTGAAGAGAACAAGACTGTGGCTGAAGCTGTGCTGGTTGCCTGAGCCTCTTTGGTCTTGGTAATAGTGCAGAGACTTTCCTGCAGTGTGAGGAAGTGCAGGATGCTGCTGTCTAATTTTCAGGTGTATTTTCAGGTGTATGTAAGAATTCCTCAGTAGCAGGGTGGTTACTATGACACACACACCCCCACACCACCCCCAGACATAAGCTAAAACTTTATCAAATAAAACCTTTCCCCCAGAAAAGCTATGGACTTGCTGGGTTGAGGTAAAGCTCACTTATTTTATGGGAGTTGCAAATCTCATCAGTTTATCTTAAAGATTTTTTCCAATCTAAACAATTATATGATTGTATGATTCTAACTTAATTTCCTGTGATCCTAGTTTGTTGGTGCTGAAAGTGCTTCTGCCTTTGAAGGTTTCTGCAGGGGAGAGTGCCACGCTGTCTGCCCCAGGGGTACCCAGCTGGGGTACATGCTGGGGTGTCTGGCTGGATTTCGCTTTTAATTTCTTGCCACCTCCATGGGGTAATGAAGTTATTTTTAGTGCTATAAGGTAAAAATGTACTGAATGCTTCCTGAACATCACTGCTAAACATGGAGGTAAATGCAACATATTCATGCTTTATGGGAAGGCAGAAGAGCAGCACAATCAATTTGTAAATATTATTTTATATTTTAATTTTTTTGATAGAGCTTCCAAAGGGATATGACATTATCATCTCACTTTGTGTTATAAAGTTGTGATGGTTTGGGAGTTCCTCGCCCCCCACACTTTGTAAAATGATCCAAACTAGGCTCATCCGGCTGGAAGTTAAGGAATGAAGCTATATTTACAGCTCAGCACAATATACAAGCAGATATATACACTATAGACAGGAATATTTACAGAAATATACAAGGTAAAGGTAATACAGAAACACAACACCCCTCCCAGAAATCAGAGACCCCAGGAGTGGCTCCCAACCACCCTTCCACCTTCTCCCCACCCCTCTACCTTACCCCAAGGTTTGCCTTACATGCAAGGAGAATTTTGAAGATCGGCCAGGGGGGAATAGGAAAAAAAAGTGGTTAGTGAGGTTACTCGGCAGAGAGGAGAAGCCAGAAGCTGCTAGACAGCCCCAGACACTGTGCCCCAGAGACTGCTGCAAGCCCAAGTGGCTTATCTTTGTTTTGAGTTCCTTTCTTAAACATCACAGCAAACCTATGAGTGAAGTAGACATCACCATTGTTTCCTTTTCACAGCCTATAATATAATTTTCTCTATTAAAATATTCCAATTAGCCTAAAACCAGCACAAAAGTATATATGTATATGCTAAATATGTATGGTTCCATGTTGTCCATTGCGGCATTTTCATGACATTCCCCAAATCTCTGCTGCTTTCACCACTCTCTTATTGCCTGCAGACAGCTTTGCTAATATGTGGCAAGTCGTCATCTTATTCCTGAATTTAAGAAAAAAAAGAGTCCATTTGATGTGAACACAGGTCTGAAAACCAAGAGAACTTTTTGGTTTGCAGATTTGTCACAAGTTGCACATTTTATCTTTACAAGATGGTTTCACATAAGAATGAAGAATGCCATTTATTACTACCTCTTTAACAGATAGCAAGGCCAACCTGTTAGCAAGGATGGATGTATACCTGAGGTAGCCAGCATGCTAATTACCACTTCCTCAATTTGGGAATTCCAGCCTCTTCATCAAACATGAAATACCTACATCAACAACAGTCTGGCATTTAACATTTTCATAGTACCATCTTCACAGTTCCTGCTGTGTTTTTTTAAGTGATATTTTACATGACTAGTTGCAAACAAGAGTTGGTTTTCAAAGTGAGAACAGCTGGTAACAGCAGATTGTGAATGCAGGAAAGCAGAGATGAATTGCCCAGGCCTATCAGTTGCACACCAGAGGGATATAGGAATTAAAATGTCACTGTTTTGGAGGGGAGGTGATCAATGTGATTTTGAAGCCTGTCTCCACCTCACTGCAGGTGACAAAATATTCTTGACATCAGCATTAGCAAAGACTTGTGTTATGTCACCTGTGAATTGGTTGGAGGCTTCCTTGTGTGGAGAATCTTTTGATATAACATCAGCTGAAATTTTCATTAGACTCACAGAAGATTGCAAGATACAAACTCATCAAGATTCAGCATTTGATAGTATGGACAAGAAAGTGGAAATCTCAGTGGTAGACTCATATTAAAGGAAAGTAACTGAAAGGTGCTAAGCCCACCTCACTAAAGGTAAAGATTTTAAGGTCAGCTCTTCTACATCTCAGTACAGAAGCTTGAGTTTGCACCCAGCAAGTTGCCATCTGCTTACTGGAAAAAAAGAAGAATGAAAGTGTGAATTGTTGGTATAATGTTATGTCAGATACTCATGCCTGTGATTTAAGGTCTTATTGCAGTAGGAAATAAAATAAAAGAAAAAGACCTTAGAAAAATCTCCAGCCTTTTCAAAGGCCTTGGCTAAATCAGTTGTGTTTATATATATATATATATAAATTAAATATTTTTTAAAAAATAATTATTTCCCTGATAAATATTGTAGAAAATATTTATGTCCTCTGCAAATAGTTTAATAAACTAGTGTCAGGAGGTATGCCCTGTTGGATCTATATCTATGTATAGATATCTATATCAAGATATTTACTAGAGGCACAGGAATCGGCTAGAGTAGGGATCACCAACCTATTCCTTGCATTTCTTTGAACAAGCTGAGGGAGCTAAGGTTGTTCAGCCTAGAGAAGAGAAGACTCTGGGCTGACCTTATAGTTGCCTTCCAATACCTGAAGGGATCCTATGGAAGACAGGAGAGGGGCTTTACATAAGAATGTCTAGGGGTAGGACATGAGGGAATGGATTTAAGATGAATGAGAGTAGGTTTAGACTGGGTCTTAGAAAGAAGTTCTTCAGTATGAGGGTGGTGGAACTCTGAAATAGGTTGCCCAGGGAAGCTGTAGATGCCTCTTCCCTGGAGGTATTGAAGGCCAGGTTGGATGAAGCCTTGGGCAGCTGAGTGTAGCAGAGAGGTGCCTTTGTCCATGGCGGGGAGGTTGGAGTAGATGATCTCTAGGGTCCCTTCCAACTTAAGCCATTCTATGATATCTGTGAGTCACATTACCCATAACCATGCCCATCTCTTTTAGGGGTGATGCTCAGGCTGGAGACATGTCCTGAAACACTGTATGTGCAACTGTGGATGAACAACCTGAGGTACTAAATTTGAACGTAAAACACAGGTCAAAAAATTGAGGCAGAATAAAACCACAAACATGTAGGAAGACTTGGCTGTATCACTGCCCTAATAAGGAGAGTCTGAAAAACCATAGTGGCCTTTGTTCAGCATATTGCCAGCTTTCTCTGTTAGATTCTAAAATGTTTGTGCCAGTAGAATTTTTTCAGATGTTGGTAGTTTTATGCACGAGCAAGGACTGCAAGATAAGATTCTACCAATGTCTGTGCCTTTTGAGGTGTATCACTGCTTCATTCTGTGGTGATTCTGTGATCTCAGAGCTCCTTTCTGGCCTGGATGATTCTGTGATTCTGTGAAAAGCAGTGTGGCCAAAGCCAGACCTCACCAACAGCAGGTACTTGCTCAAAATGAGTTTTCATCTAAACTAAAGACAAATGTAAAGCTATTATATTAGCCACAGATACTGACACATGCACAAGTGTGGTTGAAGAGAAGCATTGGAGTTGTGTTTGCTGTGATACAGACGGGGATGTGTGTCCTCTGGCTGTGTCTTGAAAGTGCATTTGCAGGCAGAGACTGTCTCTGGCTGAGGCTTCTCCTTGGGACTTGGTCCCTCCTGCAGGTGGGGATGAAGAGCTACTTTAGCTCCAGAAGAAGCTTGTGGACATGGTCTAGTGCTGACCCTTCACGGCTGGGCTGACGGTTGGATTGGATAATCTTTGAGCTCTCTTCCAACCAGATATATTCTCTGATTCTGTGATTTGTGCTGGTAGTAGCTCTCCATAAGCCAACTGAAGTATGTAACCTTAAGAATTTATGTTGGTTGTAAAACCTCTTGACTGAAATGCAGTATTTCCTGTGAATTATTAGTGTAAGCCTTTCTAAGGCATACATCTGACACTACATTTCCTAAATTCATAGCAAAAAAATCGTGCTGTACTTTTTAGGCATCTATTTCAAAGGTCAGCATGACCTTCTGTCTGAGTTCATATATAAGAGAGAAAAATAGCAATTGCAAGAAAGCATTGTATTGTATTGGCTCCTCCATATATCTACTTTTTTTATGCTTCAGTTACAGCATAATATTTCAGGGCATGAAGCCAAAGTGGACTCTTGCATCAGCTAGCCTAATTTCTATGTAGCAATTCCTTAATTATCACTTAGCTTCTCATCTATTGTGCTGTTTGTGAGGGTGGCTTTCAGTAAGAGCGAAATTCAATGTGAGATGTTTGAGATGGAAAACCTGCCTGTTAATTTGTTCCTAGCTTCTCATCTTTAGTGCTAAAATTGTACATCATGTAGGAATCTGAACAGATCTGATTTTGGCTTCTAGCTGTTGCTTCTTGCTGCCTTCTAAGACTGTGAAGCCATGCAAGAACTTTGGCTATACAGACTAAACAATGTAAGTATGGTTTGAATGCTAATTGTGCTTTAGTATTTTTAAGACATCTCACTATAGGCCTCATTAGTCTCTACGTTGAATTTCTGTGCCGGCATGAACTGAACAGAGAGAATGAAATCATAATTTCCTTTCTGCTGGGGGTAAATATAATTTATTTTTCTTCTTATTATTGGAATCTCTTAACAGGAATTAGGACTCATCGCATTAAAGACACATGCTTTTAATAAGAGGCATTTGATGTGTTCTGCTCTCAGTGCCCATATGTAATCTCCTACAGATCAGAAGCAGTGCACAGCTGCAGATACTTGTGCACATGAAGTGCCTTAAGGACCACTGCCTAGCTCCATAGATTTCACATGCTTTCCTTCTGATATGGATCTAAAGCTGCCAACAACAGCGTGGGAGCAGCGAAAATGCAAAGGAAGGGAAGGAATGTTTCCAATACATGTAAGTCTACCTCCCTTGCATAGTCTAAGTGACAGTAAGCATTCCAGCTTTGAGGGCTTTCAGTTGGCATTGTATGCAAAAATATTTCAGAGTGGGGAGAAAAAGACAAATATAAGGAGGGAGAAAACAACTGCAGCACCACTAGGCTTCACTCAAATTTGCAGCCAAGACTGCAAAGAGGGAAGTCATGACAACTGTGGAGTTACATGTGTATAAAAGCAAAGTTTCTCACATCTGTTCTCATCTGTATCACAGTTTGGGGTGCTTGTTAATAGAGCCTTGGGCTTCTGCCAGAAGGGAGGCAAGCTCAGCCACAAAGAACATCCAAACTTCTGCATATTTGTGAATAGTTAGCCCTTTGGATTTGAGATATTACTCACTTTTAACAAAAAAAAGTAGTAAGTATGAACAAAGATGATTTTCAAGTTGCAGCTGTAATAATTCAAGCTCTTTAGCAGTTTTGATTAACCAGAGGATTACACAAGATTTTACTTAGGATTTTGTTTTATTTTAACAAAATTATATGTGACTAATACTTTGTCATTTGTATTGTGTTTCAATGTCAAATGAGCTTGAAATCAGGTTTGGAATGACTGCCACATGTGCCTCCACCCTAGGTCTTGTGCTTTAGGGAGCACCTGGTTATTTGTAGAAGACAAAGAGCTGGGTGAGAGCCACTATGCTGGCAGTGGTGTAGCAGCCACTGGCCAATGTCAGCAAGCCATGAATCCTACTGAGGGCTGAAATGGCTGCATTGAGAAGCAGCACACTGAGGGCATCACTGCCTTTGCTAACCACTCCTCCTTTCTGCCTGGGAGTTCTGATTATTACCACAGTCCTGGGGACTTTGCTGCTATAATCACAGAAAACATCCAGTTGGAAGAGACCTCACAGATCATCCAGTCCAACCTTTGACCCAATTTAGGGTCAGTCCTAAACCATGTCCCTAAGCACCAGGTCCACAAGCTGCTTAAACACCTCCAGGGACAGTGAGTCCACCACCGCCTTGGGCAGACCATTCCAATGTTTGATAACCCTGTCTGTGAAGTATTACCTAGCAGCCAACCTGAACCTCCCCTGGTGCAGCTTGAAACCGTTTTGCTAGTCATCTTGCTTCACACCAAGGAGAAGAGGCTCACTCCAATCTCCCTTCAGGCAGCTGTAGAGAGCAATGAGGTCTCCCCTTAGCCTCTTCCTCTCCAGACTGAACAACCCCAGCTCCCTCAGACACTTCTTGTAGGCCATGTGCTCCAGGCTCTTCACCAGCCTCGCTGCCCTTCTCTGGACATGCTCCAGCACCTCAATGTCCTTCTTGTAGTGAGGGGCCCAGAACTCAACGCAGTACTTGAGGTGTGGCCTCACCAGTGCTGAGAAGAGGTGAATGATCACCCCCCTGTTCCTGCTGGCCAATGTGTTTCTAATATAAGCTTTCTAAAACAGGCTTTCTTGGCCACCTGGGCACCCTGCTGACTCAAATTTAATCAACTGTCAACCAATACCCTCAGGTACCTCTCCAAATCGCAGCTTTCCAACCACACATCCCCAAGTCTCTAGCTTACCATGAGTTTGTTGTGACCCAGGTGGAGAGCATGGCACTTGGCCTTGTTAAACTTCATACAGTTAGCCTTGGCCTATGGCCTAACCTGTGCAGCCTCTGCAAAGCCTCCCTACCCTGTAGCAGATAGGCAGTATCACAGGCGTCACATTTGCCAGCCTCCCGTCAACTAGGACCTCCCTGGTTAGCCAGGACTGTTGGCAAATAATGGTGAGCAGCTTGGTAAGCACATCTGCCAGCTCCTTAAGTACCCTTTGGTGGATCCCATCTGGTCCCATAGACTTGTGCACATCTTAGTGGCACAATGGGACATTGATTATTTCCTTGTGGTTTGTGTAGGCTACTTTCTGCTCTCCATCCCTGTTTTCCAGTGTCAGGGGCTGAACCCTTATGGAGCAACTGGTGTCATTGACAAATACTGAGGCAAAGTAGCCATTTAGCAGCTCATGCTTTTCCTTGTCTTTGGTCATCAGGTTCCCTCCTTCATCCAGTAGTGGGTGGAAGTTCTCCCTAGCTCTTCTTTTGCTGTTAACATACTTATAAAAGCTCTTCTTATTATCTTTAATGACACTGACCAGATTGAGTTTGTGTTGAACTTTGATCTTTCAGATTTTCTCCCGACGTATCCTTGCAAGAGTCTTGTACTCTTCCTGAGTTGCCTGCCTCTCTTTCCATAGCCAGTAGGCTTTCCTTTTCTTCCTGAGTTTTAGCCAAAGCTCTCTGCTTAGCCAAGCCGGTCTTCTGTCCTGCTGACTTGTTTTCCAATGCATGGGACAGCTTGTTCCTGTGCCTTGATGATTTCCCTCCTGAGGAATGTTCAGCCCTCCTGGACTCCTTTGTCCTTCAGGACAGCCTCCCAAGGGATACCATCAACCAGCCTCCCAGACAAGTCAGAGTCTGCCTTTCAGAAGTCCAAGGATATAGTTCTGTTGTCTCCTCTCCTAGCTTCACTAAGAATTGTAAATTCCACCATCTCGTTGTCACTTTGTCCAAGATGTCCACTAACCTTTACATCTCCTACTAGTCCTTCTCTGTTTACAAGCAGTAGGCCTAGTAGTGAGCCACCCTTTTTTGGCTCATTCACCAGCTCTGTTAAGAAGTTATCATCCATGCACTCCAAGAACCTCCAGGACTGCCTCTTTGTCTGATGTGTTGTATTTGCAGCGGCTATCTGGTAAGTTGAAGTCCCCCACAAGAACATGGGCTAATGATTCTGAGACCTTTCCCAGGCGCCTATAAAACACTTTCTCAAGCTCCTCATCCTGATTGAGTGATCTATAGCCGACCCCATCATGACATCTCCCTTGTTGGCCTTCCCCCTGATTCTTACCCACAAGCATTCAACCCTATCATCACTTTCATCATCACACTCAAGACAGTCAAGGCCCTCCCTGACACACAGGGCCACCCCACCACCTCTCCTTCTGGGCACAGACATTCTCTGCTCATCTTCCTGACCTCATTTCATGAGTTAGAGTATGCCGAAGATGCTAGAGACCGTTTAATTTATTTGAACTTGAGTGAATGGCTTTGGTTGCTGGAGTTGGTGTGGCAGCTACTTTAACCTTCCCTTTCTCTTGCACTGTTGTTGTGCCAGGAACTGCTTAGTTCTTGCAGTTGATAGAGAAACCATGCTTCTTTTAAGAGGCTTGCTTTTGCTAGAGTGTTGCTATCCTGAATTCCTAAAAGGCAGTTCCTCTTCGCTCTAGAGTTCTGCCTGATCTGGGGTCCAAAGCATGTCCAGCACCTCTTTTGGAATGAGAGAAACTGGAATTGTATCAATCACTTTCTATTTCATTCCACTTGAACCAGACATGAAACCACCACTGATAAACAATCTTGCATGTGATCACATTCTGAAATTTGCATTTAATACAATTGCTGCAGTGTTTCAGGACATATTTTGCAAAATGGACAGATTATGAAGATAGAATTTGTTTTGTTGTTTTTTGCTTTTGTAACAAGAGAAGCTAGCAGGTCTTTGTAAAAACTCAGTAAATACCTCAGGGAGACTCCTGAATGGCAAATGTCTGTCCTGAAAATAAGACTATGACATGCTCCCTTATGTCCTGGTAGTTAGGTCACATTAAGCAGACGATTGAGGAAACACGCTGTAGAAGTCTGTCAGTAGATAGCTTCTTGGAAGGAGTTGTTCATGGTTTAATATTTTTTTTTTGTTTGAGGGTTTTTTCCCCTTCTTTAAGAGAACATAGTTTTTTTTTATGTAAACCAAACTTTTTTTTTTTCCTTGGTCATTCAATCATAACTCATATATGTAGTCTTCATACTTTTCCTAATTACACTAACTACTCATTTTGGATTAATGTGGTTCATTCCAATATGGACTGTTCACATTAAGATGCAGTTGGCATGAAAGTGATCCTATCTTGTGACTACTACTGGATATGATATAATTTAATTTAATTAAGGAGTAATCCCTTTCAAAATTGGTCATTAGCATTAGCTAACAATTTGCCAAGTTTGCTTCAAAAGGTTAATGCTACAGCTATGGTAAGCCATAACTAATTTCATGGGGATTTATTGCTATTAAAAAGTATAATCAATTTCTAATAGCAATACTTATTTTTTTTTAAAAAGGCTGTAGGTTGGTTGAGTGCACTCAGATTACTTTACAGTGGATATTTTTCTGGCAGATTAATAATTCTCTGATAGTCAATTCAGTTTTGAGTTCTCAGATTTAGCACTTCAATTATGCTTTCTTCATTTGTTTTATTAATTGTTTGGTTATATTTGACTATGCTGAACTCTACATGCATGCATAATATATGACATTATTCATGAAATTTTCCAATGTGACAGGCTCTGGGTACTCATGAGTAACACAGTATCTGTTAACACAGTATCTGTCACATAATAAAGAGAGTAAAGTGACTTTATGTAAGCTTATTCTAAGTTCTTAAACGTAATTACCTGCATTGTTGAAAGGAAATAAGTATTGAAATTACTCTGATGCACATTGTAGTAATTTGAGGAAAGAAAATCAGGTAGAACTCTCCTAAATACATTAATGGCAGGAAAAATGAGATAAATGGAGATATTCTGTACTTAATACCAAGACTGAATCCGACTGAGATTGTCATGCTCACCCTTGCTCTTACTAATTAACTATTCATTCATTCTGGGCCAAATTATCTGCTGCTGTAGATTTCTGCAGCTTATTAACTTCAGTAGAACTGGATTGAATTGCATGGGCATAGAATTTAGTTGTGAATAGTAATTTTATTGCTGCTTTGTGGAGCTGAAGTACTTACAGGATTGGCCTTGCATGGCGTAAAATGAGACTGGTGAATTCTATAAGGTGCAATATCCCCTTGTATCCTTTGGTCATCCACTGCAATCACCTCAGCTCTCGGTGCCTTCAGATGCAAATACTCTGCCATGGAAATGAAAATGAAACCTTCTAGCCTGATTTGAATCAAACACAATGAAAACATTTCAGTTTGCTGAATCGCAAAATCTATTTCAGGTGAGTTTGAGGTCTTTGTGGCTGGTGCGTGCAACCGCTGACTGTATAGTTAATTTCTTAGTGTATAAAACTGCAGTTAAGTTACAGCATCTACGTTTGTCTTCCTGGCACAGTACAAAAAGGAACCTGACTTCCTGGAAACTGTCTTGTATGCACAGGGAACTGCAGCATGCCTGGTAGCAGTGAACCACAAGTCATTAGAAAAAGTTCCGCATGAAAATACATTGCAAACATAAATAGGGATATCTCCACTGACTCCACTGGCATAGTGCATTTCAGGAGACAGAGCAGTCTAGGGAGGCAGTGCTCATACAACATAAATGAATGTATACTTCCCTTTTAGTCTCATTATATTAGGCATATGATTCACCTTGCATCTCTGCTTTGGTTTTCATGCTGCAGATGCTTTTGCATCAGTTCCAGTGACACATAAGTACCAGTTCATCCGTTATACTGACTTTACTTGCACAGGTATGCATGTGGTCACAAGAGTTTATTTTAAAGAGCACATTGATACATTAGCCATGAAGTCACACAACTGTATTGTGCCTAGTGTTTTACTGAACAGTGTGTATGACTGAAAGGCACTGTGAGCATTGCATAAGTAAGCTTCACTATGGCAGTTTCTATGTGTGGAGGGTACGAGAGGAAATCTGACTTCTCATACTGAATGCTAAATACAGTCTTTGGAAATGGAAGAATACAATCAGCTATCAAAGCATATTTGTTAAGATTTACTATCCATTCTCTGCTACATGTTTTCTCTCGCATTTCTAATCTGTTTACCTACAGTCTAACCAAAGGGCTTCATTTTGTGCCCTCTGTCATCCAGCAAATGTGCTGGCTAGCAGAAAACCAACGAAAACATTACTGCATTGATTTTCTTTCATGCCTGCAAGCCATGAAGTTTCCATGATTAATATAAATCAATATTTGTGGTAAAGCAGAAGGTGATCTGCATAACTGCTGATGAAAGAGAGAACACTGAAACTTTCATTCAACACTCTGTTATTTGAAAGTACTAAAGAGGATTTTTACTGCAACAGGCTTTGTATTATGAAGCTTGAAGATTTTCATGTGATAGTGGTAGAATTTCCTCATCTGTGACTCCTTCAAAAGATTTTAGCACAAATAAATAAAATAATTTAAGAAGCTATAACCTCAGCTAAATCTTTTGCTTTCTTACTGCTTGTTTGAGAGGAGTTGTGATAAAAAACAGAATAGAATGGAATATTTAGGTTGGAAGAGTCCTATAGTAATCATCTAGTCCAGCTGTCTGACCAGCAGGTCTGACCAAGTTACAGCATGTTCAGGGCATTGTCCAAATGCCTCTTAAACACTGACAAGCTTGGGGCTTCAAACACCTCTCTAGGAAGCTTGTTCCTTTGCCCTCTTCATGAAGAAGTGCTTCCTGATGAAGACCATTAAGTTATTCCTTGAACAGACTGCAATGACTATGTACATATTGATGATGCCAGGCTTTTTGCAGGCTATAAAGCTGCAGTCCTAGCTATTCTCCTAGCTTACCTGATCTGCTTTAATACCCTATTCACTGGCATTTTCTTTTTGCTTTTCTCATGTAGAATTATTTCCAGTCTCTTTTTTACTAACCTTCTATAAAGACAACCCAAACCAACTGTGAACTTTGTAACTAACAAGTTAATCTCTTAAAGGTATATGTTTATGTGTTACGTGTATACAAATAGGCACAGTATATTAGTGTTCTGCAAGAGACAGGGAGACTGAATTTCAGGTAACCTCTTCCTAAATATTATAGACGTTATTCAAAGTTCAAGTTTCAGCTACGCATCTACTAGAAGTTTCATCCTTCCTGTACTCTCTTTTTAAGGATAAAGAGCTGTGAACTTGGGCCATAACCATTTTAAGGCTTAAAAGGATGTGTATGGAATTTTAAAACTTCAGTACTGATTTTCGAACTCCAGAGCATGGATCTCTCTACATTTTTTCATCTGCTTGTACAAATTCTGCATAGAAAACTCACCTAACAACACATGGCATAATGTACATTAGAAACCAGCTTTAAAGGATTTCACTTTGCTCACCGTTAATGACTGGCTTACTGTCAACAAATCTGCCTTTTAAAACCTTCACACTTCAAGCATTTAAGTTGCTCAGTGAAAACAGGTCTCTTTATGGGCTTGTAACTGAGCATACTGGAAGTAAATAGTGGTTCTTGTAACAAAGGGGTAATTAATGCAAGTTTTTTTTTTCAAAAATTAATATTGTTTATTAATTTTGATATTGTTTTCACAGAATTAACCCTGAAAAATGTACAAGTTGAAGACTTGCGAGCTAATAGTCAATCCAGTGGTGTGCATTGTGAAATAAACAAATTATATGTTACTCCAGGTAGTGATTTGCCTTTAACGTTAAATAATTTTCTCTAATAGCTCTTGTACTTACGTAATTTGTGCGAGTTGTAACTGGGGCAGCAACAATTTTACTTGTGCAAGATTGCTGCACGACTCAGTGATTCACCTGAGACAGATACCATTCACAGCTGATCTGATGCAGAAACAAGGTTTGCACAAGTCCCAGTGATTCATATCAGCAGTTTTACCACAAAACCATCTGCAATTTCATTGTTCTTGTTCTGTACTTCTCTTTCGATACACCGATATTCATCCTCACCAGTCAGTACAGTAGTTTTTGAATGACAACCTTGTCTTCTTTTTTCTGAAATAACAGCAAAGACAGGTGGCAGCATCGTTTCCAATCATGAAAGAATGATAATGAATTATATAGAACTTCTGACTTGCATTCAGTAGCACCATGACATGTTATAACACTCTGCCGAGCCAAGAATTTCTTATAAATCACATGTTGAGGGGGAAAACTATCAATGTGTCTTAGCTGAGGCCTCTGCAAGGTCAGTGTTTGAATATGACATGGTTTGCTCTACTTTGGAAAGTACCTTTTTATGATAAATGTTTTCTTTTTTAATAGATAATGTAGTATTTTCTTTCTGCTGCCCAACCAAGACAGCACTGTGCCCTTTGCTTCATTTCTGGAAATGCCCTATTGTTCTTTTACAAGAAGAAAATCCATTTCAGGGCTGGTGTTTGAATAATAATTGGCAACATGCCTGGAGTATTGACATTGTCTCATCAGGACTCTGTATACATGCACGTCCATGCAGTGCCTAATCTTATTTAGCAAGAAATTGATTTTATGTAAGTTTGCTGAATTCTGTTTTTACATGCTTGGCATTGTGGTCATAGAGATGACCTGGGGCACAGACATGCCATCAGCAGGAACGCTGTAAAGACCGACAGTTTATATCCCAACAAATGGTGGTAAAATTTGTGGATGAAACGTAACAAGCCATATACTAATTCTTAACTAGACAGTGATGTGTATCCAGAAACATTAAATCAAATGGATAAAGAGATTTTCTGATGTCAAACAGGGAGTGTTTCAGAATTTATCCTCAGGTCTTTGGTAAGGAATTATTTACTGTTTTTTCAGAGAATTGTAAAAATAAATTTGCTCCTGCAATTTGACCTGATTAGCAGACTTCTGTACAGAAAAATTTGTCTTTTTAAAGAGGTCAGGTCATCAGAGAGTTATTTCTGCCTTACATGTGAAATGAGCAGGAAGGAAGTGTCAGCCCTCTGAGGAAATGTTCAGCCATCTTAGAGCTTTCCACATTTTCTGTTGCATACCTGTATAAGAGATCTGTTCAAATTCATGGAAACAAGAAAGACTAAATCCCCAGCTGATATATATCAGCCTTGTTTTACTGAATCAGTAGAGATATGCACTTACTTTACATCAGCAGACAAGCTGGGTGAGAGTGCATCTTGGAAAAAGAAATGCATGTGGATACTACTTACTGTGTGTTAATGTTAATGATCAGCAATATAATCTCCAGGAGATATAGAATCATAGAATCATAGAATGGTAAGGTTGGAAGGAGACCTCAAGGATCATCTAGTTCCAACCTCCTGCCATAGGCAGGGACACCTCCCACTAGTACAGGTTACTCAAGGCCTCGTCCAACCTGCCCTTGAACACCTCCAGGGAGGGAGCAGCTACAACCTCCCTGGGCAACCTGTTCCAGTGTCTCACCACCCTCACTG
>WBNM01021084.1:30150-61120 GCA_013399055.1 Ramphastos sulfuratus
CCCCCCTTTTTTTTTTTTTTTAAATCGTACTGTTGCTTCACGTGATCAAAAATCCTCACTGGTCATATTGCCTGGTTTCTTTCATGTTGTCTGGTATTATTTTTGCAGTGCATAAATTCAGTACTTGAATGCTCCTGCATTTGCAGAAAAAAGAGAACTGCTGGTCTCACAGGTAAATAGTGACAGAACAAGAGGGGATGACCTCAAACTGCAACTGGGTAGGTTTAGACTGGACATTAGGAAATTTTTTTTCACAAAAAGAGTGGTCAGGCATTGGAATGGGCTGTCCCAGAGGTGGTTGAGTCACCAACCCTGGCTGCATTTAAAAGTCATTTGGATGTGGTGCTTAGGGATATGGTACTCTGCTTACAGAGTAGGGATGTCGGTTGGACTTGGTGATCCTGATGGACTTGGTGATCCTGAGGGTCTTACCCAACTGTGTATGTGTAAAAAAAAAAAATGAAAGAAGGGGGAAAGGAGGTGTTTCTTTCACTTGTTTTTCAATATACTCCTTAAAATAAGTCTAAATTCAGACTTCATTGTTCCAGGAACAGGTGGGGAGTTTTACGGGTTTATTCAGGGAATATTGTGTGCAGGCAAAACAAGGTCATGCCTGCCTCTTTTCCAATGGTTCATTCCTCAGACCACTCCCAAGAAACACCTCTTGGCAGCAGACTCAATGCATTGTGTCAACAAAGGATGCTACCCAGAGAAAGATATCCTTAACTATATGAAAGCCAGCTACACCTAACAAAGTGTTTCCTGCAGTCGTCTTCATTGCCCTGCCTTTTGGATTGATGTGTATGTTGGTTAACCAGAGGGTTTTTGTGAGGTGGAGTTCACTGGAAAAAGGAGGAGGTTGACACAGATGCAATAAAAAGGAACAGTACAGAAAAATAAAAAATGTGAGTACATGCAACAAGAATTAATAGTAATAAATCTATGCAATGAACTCCATGTGTTCAAAGATGATGGAAAAATACTTCAAATATTTTTCAGTTTTCCTATAGAGTTATGCTTTTCTTATGTCAGACCTTGATCTACAGTTCTGTGGAGAGAAGAATCATTTGCAATGTTAAAACAAACCCTGTCACTTTAGATCTAAACCAAGATGACAGAAATATAAACATTGTATTAACTGATATTGATTTTTCTTTCCTTTTGGAGGGAGAGGAACAAAAGTAATGAGAAATCCTGAATGTAATTTCAAAGCCAGCCCCTTCACCCTTATTTTGAAAGTTTAGTCTTTTATGTGAAAGAAGTGTCTGCTGACATTATTGAGTACATAAGTCAATGACAGGTCTTCCACCAAATTAAATGGAGCCACAATTTCATCTCGAGATACCAGAACAGATCTTTATGTATGTGCTTATTTGATTTCTGTTTTAACTTAAATTGAAAGCTTAAGAACTACATAGTATGCTATAAATTTTCTAGATTATGCTCAGGAGCAGATAGACATTACTATTTGGCATGTACTTTAACAGGAAGAAATGGAACTGTTTAGCCCTTTCCTGAAATATTTTGTATCGCTTGCTTGATCTTCTCTGAAATTAATTTCCTCTACTAGAATTCAGTTCTTCAGATTTTTGATCTATGTCTATTCTGCATCATTACTCATGGATACCATAACTTACAAGTGGATACAAACCTACAGATAATGTTCGTATTTATAATAATGCAGCAGAAGATACTAGTGGGACTGAATTCACCATGATGCCTGCTGTTTGTAATGTTCTTAGCAGAGGGCTACAATGGCAGAAAGTCAAGGCAATGTAATTCATTCACACTCAGTCTGGCAAAGAGTGAGCATAATATGTCATTTGGAAAACAACATGCAAGCAAAAGAATGTTTTTATGTGATGGGCAGGTCTGCATAGATGTTTAGAGCCAGCTGACAGCTACAACATATACCAGGCAGGTACTTCTTTTTAGGAAAGAAAACCAAGCATTTTACCAGATCACATTTATATTCTGTCTGGGAGTCATCCCACCTTGAGGGAATCCTACATGCCCCTTCCTGTCTTTTGAGGATGTTGAGTAAGTATCCTTGAGCGGCCCTATGCATATGTAACATAAAGGTGTCTTCATAATATATTTACACTTAGCTGGGACATATGCCTTGCACCTGTAAACTTGACCAAGTGGATTTAAGCAGCTTAACTCTCTTAGCTTATACCCCAGTACAGGCTATACAAGCTTACCTGCACACAGCCAGCTGGCCAACATCACAGCAGGGCGGTCAGTAGAACTGTTTCATTGAACTTCTAGAGGGCAGATTTTTGCCTATTTAAAGGCATGGTTGACGGAATCCATTGGAAAACAGTCCTGAAGGGCAAATGAGTCAAGGAAAGCTGGAAATTCTTCAAGAAGGGAATCCTAAAGGCACAGAAACAGGCTGTCCCCATACACAAAATAATGAGTTGACAGGGAAGAACACTGGCCTGGCTGAACAGCAGGCTTTGGCTGGAAAAAAGGCAGAAAAAGAACCTTTTGAAAAAGGGGCAGACAATTCAGGAAGACTACAAGGACGCTGTGAGATTATGCAGGGAGAAAATTAGAAGGACCAAAGCCCAGCCAGAGCTTAATTTGGCTACTGCTGTAAAAGGCAATAAAAATGTTTCTATAATTACATTAACAATAAAAAGAGGGCTCAGGAGAATCTTCATCATTTATTAGATGCATAGTGACCAAGGATGAGGAAAGGCTGAGGTACTTAATGCCTTTGCCTCACCCTTTAGTACTAAGATCAATTGTTCTTTGAATGCCCAGCCTGCTGAACTGGACAAAAGCAATGTGGAACAGAATGAAGTCCCCATAATCCAAGGGGAAGTGATTAGTGACCCACTGCAACAGACACACACAAGACTATGGGGTCAGATGGCATGCACCCAAGGGAACTGAGAGAACTGTTGGCAGTGCTCACCAAGCTTTATCAGCAGTCCTGGCTAACCAAAGAGGTCTTAGTTGACTGGAGGTTAGCAGATTTAATGCCTATCTACAAGAAGGGCTTGGAGGAGGATCCGGGGAACTACAGGCCTGTCAGTCTGACCTCGATGCTTGGGAAGGTCATGGAGCAGATCATCTTGAGTGCCATTATGCAGCACATGCAGGAGAACCAGGCAATCAGGCCTAGTCAGCTTGAGTTCATGAATAGCAAGTTCTGCTTGACTAACCTAATCTTCTTTTATGACAGGTGACCTGCTTAGTAGATGAGGGAAAGCCTGTGGATGTTGTTTAACTGGACTTTAGTAAAGCCTATGGCACTGTTTCTCAAAGCATCTTCCTGGAGAAACTGGCTGCTGATGGCTTGGGTGAGCTTATGCTTCGCTGGATAAAAAAACTGTCTACATGGTCAGGTCCAAAGAGTTGTTCTGAATAGGGCTCTGTGTTAAGCCCTCTAGTATTTTTATCAATGATCTGAAATAGAGTACATCCTGAATAAGTTGCAGGTGATACCAAGTTCGGTGGCTGTGTCAATCTGCTTGAAACTAGGGAGACTCTACAGAGTGATCTGGTCATACTGGATCAATGGGCTGAAGACAATGGCATGAAGGCTAAGTCCTGCACTTGGGTCACAGCAACCCCTTGCTACAGGCAGGGCAACTACAGGATTGGCAAAGAGTGTTTGGAAAGTTGCCTGGCAGAAAAGGACCTGTGAGTATTGGTCAATAGCTGCCTAAATATGAGCCATACATGTGCCTAGGTGGCCAAGAAGGCCAACAGCGTCCTGGTCTGAATCTGGAATAATGCAGCCAGCAGGAGTAGAGAAGAAGTCATGGTCCTGTATGCAGCATTGGTGAGGCTGCTCCTCAATTACCGTGATCAGTTTTGGCCCACTCACTGCAAGAAAGACATTTAGTTGCTCAAGTGCATCCAAAGAGGGCAACAAAGCTGGTGAAGGGTCTTCTGAGGAGCATCTGAGGAAACTGGAGTTTTTTAGTTTGAAGAAAAGGAGGCCGAGACTGAGTATTAGTTGTTGACATTAATCTGACTTGCTTAGATGCACCTGTCTGATTTGCAATCCAATTGCTTTGTAGATAGACCATGAAAGAACCTCAAGTGGGCTATGTTAGGTAACTGCTAGAAAGAGTACACCACTTTTCTTGCTTAGAGCATTCTTGGAAATATTTAAATCAAAGTCTTGGTCCGGAAATGCCATGGTAGTCACATATCCAGAAGAAATACTGAAGGTCACTCAAGTGTCCTTAGTTATGCATTCTGTTATTGAAATTAGAATTCTGGTCAAGTTTTCTCTTTTAGGCACAAATTTTACAGCTTACTGCTACGTAGTAAAAATCCAGTCAGTATAATTGAGGATGATAACTGTTAGTGAAGATACTATGATAGAATAATGAGCAAATTCTACAGATTCAGGATTATGGGGATTGCATTATTGCTGTAAATGCAGAAACAGCTATTGTCAGAGATAAGGAAGGTTCTCTGCAGGTATATTCTCTCTAATCAAAACATTTCCCACATGAAAAAGTAACAAAAGCAATGAAGCGATAAAAGCAACATTAAGCTGCACAGAGATGTGATGTGCAGACAATGAACCACTTTAGAAGGAAGGTTTCCAGTTATGAAAGACAATTATGGCTGTTTGGTCCCCTCAGAGTTCATTAACAAACACTTGGGACCACTTATTAGGGCCTACATGTTTGGTTTTCCACTGGTGTAATGGAAATAATTAATGGCAAAAATGTGAAATGATTAAGTACTTGGTATTAGTTTATTGGACATATTCTTAGCTTTAGGCTAATTAAAGTGGAACTCTGAAAAAACTATTCTGATCCTCAGCAGTTGAAAATTTTCTCTTTTATGTTTTTTGAAGACCGTTTAGCAATACAGATATCATAAGGGAATAGCAAAATAGTTATTACTTTTGTTTACTTTCTCTGCTGAAGAACCAGCTTTTAAGACCTTTATTAATTTAGATCTGTAAGAAGACAAAAGTGTCATTTCTATATATTTTTTTTTTCTGTTTTTCTGTTTAGGCTTCAGATTTTAGACAAAGTAAGAAAAAATTATTTAGGTTTTTTAAAAGTGAAACAAACACAAAAAATTCCTTAAGATTCTGCAGTTTTAAAACACTCTTTCTTTGGTCTGTTCCTTCCATTACCAGTGTCTTTTCCCATGGTTCATAAATTTCCAGTAAACCTCAGAGAAATATTCCAAGACCACAGATGTTTAAGAACATGTTAAATTAAACCCAGCCCATAATGATTATTAATTATTTTAAATGCTTACTTTTTAGGCTCGATTGCCACTATTGGCAGGCTGGGTTTGAGAAAAGCCAATGCTATGAATGTCAAGGAATGCTTGCAACTTAAAACAAGGGAAATTATCAGAGTTATTTCATATCTAACTCCAAGCAGTGTCAGTCTGTTTTGCTTCATGGAGTTGTGTGCAGCTTCCTGTATGAGATCTGATTTAAGAAACTGACTCAAAGGCTCCCAAGTCAGCAGGTTAACCATGGACTCTGGGGGACTTTGAACTATTACACCAAACTTTAGGACCGTTCTTGCATTTATGGATTTTGCTGTGGTTATAGGCCGCCTTCCCAGAATCTGTTGCTTGAGGAAGGCACACAAATTTTTGACAAAGCCTTCTTCCATATCACAGAATCAGAGAAGGTTAAGGGTTGGACGGGACCTTGAGAGATCATCTAGTCCAACTCTCCTGCCAGAGAAGGATCACCTACACCAGAGCACACAAAAATGCATCCAGGCGGGTTTTGAATATCTCCAGAGAGGGAGACTCCACAACCCCCCACGACAGCCTGTTCCAGTGTTCTGTCACCCTTACAGTGAAAAATTCCTCCTCATGTTTACATAAAACTTCCTATGCCTCAACTTCCATCCATTGCCCCTTGGCCTGTCATTGGGCACCACCAAGAAGAGCCTGACTCCATCCTTAATGAGGTCACCCCTTAGTTTCCTCCACTCCAAGCTAAAAAGCCCCAGCTCCCTCAGTCTCTCCTCATAAGGGAGATGTTCCATTCCCTTAAGAATTTTTCGTGGCTCTGTGCTGGACTCTCTCAAGCAGTTCCCTGTTCTTCTGGAACTGAGTGGCCCAGAACTGGACACAGTACTCCAGATGTGGCCTCACCAGGGCAGAGTAGAGGGACAAGAGAACCTCTCTCAACCTACTAACCACAGCCCTTCTAATACACCCCAGAATGGCATTAGCCTTCTTGGCCACCAGAGCACGCTACTGGCTCATGGTCAACCTTCCATCCACCAGGACCCCCAGGTCCTTTTCCCCTTCACTGCTTTCCAGCAGATCATTCCCCAACCTATTCTCATACCTGGGATTGTTGTTCCCCAGGTGCAAGGCTCTGCACTTGCCCTTGCTGAACTTCATTAAATTTCTGCCTGCCCAATTCTCCAGCCTGTCTAAGTCTCACTGAATGGCAGCACAACCCTCCGGTGTGTCAGCCACTCCACCCAGTTTGGTGTCATCAGCAAACTTGCTGACAATGCACTCTCTGTCCTCATCTAGGTCACTGATGAATATATTGAACAGAACTGGTCCTGACAGTTCTGGTCCAGAACAGTACTGACCGCTGTGAGACTCCACTAGCTACAGGCCTCCAACTAGACTCCATCCCATTGACCACAACTCTGACTTATTTCCTTCAACCAATTCCCAATCCACTTCACTACTCAATCATCCAGACCACACTTCCTCTGTTTAGCTCCATGCGTCCCTGCCATTCCCTTTAGTGAAATTTACAGCTTAAGACAAAGATACACTTCACAATCTCACAACCATAAAACTCACAACTCCATCTCCAGGTTATGTCCTTAAGAAGACATTTGAAATTAGGATAAGCAGGAGGTTTTGGTTTTGTTTTGATCTTTACAGAGTAGAACAGAAAGTATGTGGTCAGGTGTACCTGCAATTTAATTCTGTATCTTTTCTGGGACATCTCATGCAAGTTTCAGAGCTGGGGGTATTGCCTTTCCTCAAATGTTGCCCCAAAATTTCATACCATAGCATCTCACCTGAAGAAGGCCTTATACAGAAAAAAGCTTGGTGTTTTTTGTTTGGCTTTTTTTTTCCTTCTACAGTGTATCAGTCACTCTGATGAAAAGTGTTAGCATATGAATTTTGCCTTGCTGTACTTAACCCATTGGGAATACAGTGATAACCCTACTCAGCCCCTGGACTTAGCCTCTTCCTTAGTCATGATGTCTTAGTTTAGGCTGGAATGACCTTGGCTGTCCTTGGATTGTATCTGCAGCACAATCTGCTGTGAAACTGCCCTTCCCTTAGAGCAGCCTCTGCTCTAAGCTCCACTCGCTCACTTTCCCTTTTGTTCCTTTTGCCATCCTTCTTTTCAACTTCCTTCCTAGATCTTTTTCAATAGGAAGGCTGCCTGGGGACCTGCACTAAATAGAGATGGGAAGGATCAGTGTTTCCCTCCCCAGCTAGCTGTGACTGGGCCCTGGGATATGATATGCAAATCTATTGAGCGGTACACTCCTTTCTTCCTGTTTGGAGCCAGAATTTTCCCTTCTTCTTATCTGTCTGCTTTTAATTTGTATTTCACTTGTATTCTTTAATTAGCACATTCCTTCTAGGTTGGCTGGCTTTTTCCTGTTTACAGCATCTCCATAATTGCTACTTAAATCTATAAATCATACACTTCAGGAGAAATACTCACCGTAAATATGTGCTCATCAGTTCTAGTTCACTGGGAACTTTGGGTATAAATTCTGTATTACCTATTAATAGTGCAAATAGTAACTTAGTACTGCAAGTGACTTTCTAAATGGCCTTCCTTTTTACTGTTGTTTTTGTTTAAATGGGCAGTGGGGGAAGACAGGCTCTAAGATTACTTTAAAAGTAATTAAAGAAAGACCCTCCCCGTAGGATTGGATAGAAATACAGAATATATTGCAAGATTAAATGAAAGGTGCTACTATTACTACAATCTGCAATGCAAAGCAGTACAAATGCATATGAAATACACAGAAAGCCATACTGTAGGTTTTAACGCAGAATCACATCAACTCAAAACCTTCTCCAAACCTCCCTCCAACCCGATCAAAACCCGAACCCCAGTACTCCTTTTCTTCTCCCACGTGAGGTCTACCATAAGCCCCAGTGCTCTTTCTTCCCTCCCATTGCTAGGCTAAGGCTGGCCAGGCCCGAATGGCCTCCCTCTTCCCCCCACCCCACCCAGTTGCAGGAATTAGGCCTAGATTGCAGGAGGAAAAAATTCATCAGGCCAAAGAGGTCTGTGATACTCCCCCATGCTACCAGGTAAGAGAGCGTGCCTCCATGGGAGAAGGGAGGGAAGAAAGAGGAAGAGCTGGCCTTGCTGCCTGCTTAAGTAGAGTAAGATAACAGAATTAGGGGAATGAAATACCAAAAGATTACAATTACCTGTCCAGTCCTGGATGCTCTGGACCTCTTCAAGGTCTGTACTCAGTGGTTCTTAAAGAAATAAGTCTCAACCCAGGACAAATGTGCTTAGGAGTGGTGTCATACCTGAGTGGGTATTTCCAAGAAAGAGAGTAATGCCAAAATACATCAAGTGAAAAGACACAAATTAACTATTTTGAAAATAAAACTAATAATCTTATAAAGAGGAGTAAGTGACTGTAAGGACACTGCTTCTTAAAGGCAGAATTGTCTTCTCATGAGGAAGAGGAGAGAAGAGGGGTTATGATGTAAATCACTGAACATCTGTAAAGAATAGTATAATGGAGAGATGGAAGGAAGGAACAGGAACATGTAGTGCCATCCTCTTGAGGGCAGTGTGTCCACTTGCCCAGGCCAAATTGCAGTGTCATGGTTCTTTACGATAGAGGAGCCTGTGCAACATTAGTTACTGTGCTGCTCCAGTAAGTTCTCATTTAACAAATACCAGCTTCCAGCAATGGGCATGTGAAATACCTTGTGTAGTGAATGTGAAAATGCTTTTGGATGGATGAAGTATTATATGTACAAAGGGTAGATGGCTTTATATTTCTTAAATAATATGGCAAGATTATAGAGCTATCATAGTAAAGTCCGTAAAGTCTTTATGTATGAGCTAGCAAATCAGAAAACTAAATTATGTCTCAGAAAGGTGGAATGCTTTTTAAAGTAAATTTCATCTGTGATTATGTAAGTTTGTAAATACATTACTTACATCAAATTTCCAGAAATATAACCAAAATATGAGGTGTTGTTCCACACCGTACATCATCATTATCAACCAAAATGAAAAAACCTTGTGTGGGGGCACAAGTGAGGATGTGATGTGTCTTTCAAGATAGCTGTTGCTTGGACCCTGTCTGGGCATTGATTTGCTTGTGTGAGGTGGTGAGTGATTGCCTTTACATCACTTTTTATTTTTTCTTTCAGTTATTAAACTGTCTTTATCTCAACCCATAAGTTTTTCCTTGCTTCTGCTCTTCCCACTCTCTGCCTTCTCCTTCTCAGGTGGTGGTGGGGAGTGAGTGCTGGATGGGTGCTTCATTGCTGGCAGAGGCTGATTCACCACATTGCCTTAATTGCACAGGTTAACGGACTGTGCTCTCTGATACCTATGATCTGATTTCCATAATAAGTGCATAGCCACTTGTCAGTTGCATATCCTTAAACTCTGAGTCACTGGTGGTCGTTTTTAATCAACCAGAACAACAGGAAAAAAACTGTGTATTTAAACATCAATGCATGGAGCTTCAGGATATATATTTGCATGGGTGAGTCATCCAATTAACATCCTCTGTCCTTCCTATGGAGTTGAATGAAACACAGTCAAGTTTTTCCAGAGCAGGTGCTTTTATGGGATAGGCTGATCTCATTCAATAAATAAGAACATCCTTCCTTTTTAACTGCTTGCAGCAGGAACTATTCTTTGCAAGAGGCAATAGTCATAAATGTGTGCTCTGAGGCAGAGCAGGAAGAGCAAGGGCACTCTGTACCACAGCCTGTTAGCTGAGGTGACTGGTGGAGGACAGCCTGCCAGCTGGAAAGGTTATTACTAGTGTAGGGATGAAGCTGGGCAGCCCTACCACAATAGCTCATTTACAAAAACAGATGGAAGGCAAATAGAGCAAGACTTAGAAAATGTTGCAGCATCATTCAAAAGATCAGTGTGATTTCATCTCCAGTTTGCACTTTTTAAACTTTCCTGTCTGTGTTGATTGCGTTTTCTTGTCTTACCCCTCTGTCTTGCCCTATGCAGTCAGTTAAAAAGAGCCTAACACCTGAAATCAACACTGTAACAAAAAAAAGGTATATTTGAAGTTCATCAGTCAGGAATGTTTCTAAACCTAGCATTTTCCTATGATGTTGAGCAGGTAGCACCACCTGGCACCACACTGCTTGCAACTGATTGTGCTAGCCTTGGTACTTGATATTGTGAGTAGAAAGTGATGGCGGATATGGGCCTTATCGCTCTCCTATCAAAACACAGGCGGTTGTCTTGGAAACACTGATGATCATCCTAATGCTGTTTTTTTTTGGGTTTTTTTGTAGTGGTACATTAAATTACTTTCTAGACTAGAATGGTCTGAGATAAGGTTGATAATGATGAATATATAGGCAACTGATTTTTATTTTCTTAGTTCATAGGTGATTTTAATACTGCCCTGGTACTGCTGAAGATTATTTCAACCCAGAAATCTTTTTTTTTTTCCCCCAGAGATTTTTTGGTGTATATGGGATTGTTTGTTAAGAAAATAGTCCTGTAACAGGAGTAGTTGAAAGACTGTTTAATAACATAGCAAATATTTCTTGGGCTATAATCTGTTTTTTACAAAGGTGTTTGCTATTATAAACAAAAATTAGGGGAAAAGGAGAAAATTCCTTTTTTAGAGACAAGGTGCTATTCTGTCAAATAACTAACTAGATAATATTATAATTTAATATATTGTCATATATTAAATTCTAGATTAAAACACGAAGTCAGTGGGAGTATTTCCACTGAGAGTCATGAGCTTTGTCAGCCACTTGTGATTTATAACTTGTGCTAATGTGCTGGACATAGGGAATGCTGAAAATGGATCAGTAGTGTTGATTTTCTGCATCATAGACTGCAGTACAGCTGATAGGTATTGCCTCATTTTGTGCTGATGAGAAAACTGACAGGTTTCTATGACTCCTTTCAGTCTGTGCAGCAACCAAGCTTAATGTTTGTCCTTCTAATGCCAGCACATGATGGTTTTGAATATTATAGCTCAGATGTTAAAGACAGAATGACAGTCATGACAGTACTGGGCATCTGCCTGTGATAGCAGATGCTACTATCCTCTTCCTAAGTTCTTCTGATGGCATTAAAGCCCAAGGATAAAATGATCCTTAAAAACAGAATTTACTTGACAATACATGAACTAGTTTGTTGGGGGAATTTTGAGACACGTTAGTAAGCAATTTCTTAAAGGAGTACAATTTTGTCATGACTTACCCACACATTACCACATGCAGTAAAAAATAAACCCTGTTTGCTCAGTTATGGCATTGCTTCGTGATTACATTTCTGTGATCTTGTTAAGAGTAAGGGAACTCCTTATATCAGTTGGATTTAAGTAATTAAAGTTGCAGCAAGTATTCAGAGCCTCTTTAGAGAGAACTTTATCTCATAGTATTCTTCCCATAAACCACTGAGGGTTTCTTTAAGCACTTAATGTGTGATGCTTATACTCTTTTTTTTTTTTTCTCCTCTTGGGTGAATGCATAATTGAGTTAAAACAATACTTCACTGATGAACACTTCATTTTCAATAAGCATAACTGTAGTAATTTGTCATTCAAGATGCTGCTACCTCAAAAAGCTACATTCAAGAAAACCTGCTTTCTCCTTCCTTCCCTAGATTAATTGGAAATCACATTTGGTTAAGCAAAATTATAGAAGGTCATAGTTCTTACACACACACATACGCGTGCGCGCGCACACACACACACACACACACACAAAGAATTATCCCAAACAGCTGAAGAAATACCTCTGGATATCTCTTTCACACAGAAGTACATTTTTACAAAGCAGTGTTTGGCATCTGTCTGTCAACCATACGAGGCAGTCTAATCAAAATCAGTTAATTCTGGTCAACAGGTCAGATATGTTTGAAACACTGATATTTAGCTTGCTTGGGTTTATGTCAGATGAACAGAACTCACATTCCAAGAGGTTTGGCTGTAGCTCAGCTCTGGGCTTATCTACTGCAGAAAGCAGTGTGTCATAGGGGCAAGTTTTGGGAAACAAGAACAAAGAATCTGAGCTTTCTGTTGTTGCATCACATTCTTACAAAATGGTATCACAATCCTCACAGGACAAGGAGAAAAGAAAGAAAACTGGGATACAGAACTGTAGAGTTGGATCGCACTATTTCTATAAATGCAGAACTCTGAGCCACAGATAGGGTAAGCTATTTGTCCAGAGCCACAGAGGAAGTATGCTGTGAGTCAAAGGTTTGAAAACTGATGCTTAGATTCTCAGTTACTCTTCCTTCACAGCAAGAATTAGTAAGCACTGCAGTCAAACACCATGTCTTTTCTTTCACACACTGTCTTTATCACTTACTTTCTATATTTGATATCTTTTTTGTTTCAATTTTCTTACGTGACACTGAAAAAAAGAACAAAACAGGAAGACACTATCTGCTGTATTTTTATTGCTGTGCCACAGTTTCAGGAATGTCTGTTTGTATGATATGCATCCTATATTCTGCTCCATTAGAATAATGATTTGTGACAATGTATAGCCAAGGGCCTGTCCCGATTTGCATTGTTAAAATTTTAACTAATACAATAATATCCCTGCAGGTCGTTTGCAACCTGTGTAACCTATTTGCTGAAACAATGTCATGTAAATTAGAATTGTGAGTAGATGATTGTAAATGATTAAGCTAGCATGTCTTAAGAAGTTATTACTCTTGAGCTGAGATGCAGTAACTGATTGTTGCATGCTTCTAGTTCATGACAGGTAAAGTCTGGCTAATTTGATGCTAATTTAAGTCACTATGCAATGCATGATTGTCTGACCATAACTTACAATCTATTCTTTCAAATACCTAAGTAATTTCCTTTTTTCTCATAACTAAGTCTGAAGTTACATCCAAACTGCCTAAAACTCTGATTTGCCTGCCATTGTTAATACAAGGTAACACACCTGACTCCTGAATTTTGTTTAGGGATATATGCATGATACTTGAGGCTGCTGCAGGTTTTAGATGCTCTTCCCAGTGCAGGTGCATGGCAGCACACCAGCCAGCATGGTTGCTCTGGCACAGGCAGAGATTGTCCTTGAGGACAATCTACTGGCTTTGGGGTTTCTGTATTTACTTGAAATAAACAGCATTAGATGTTGACATCTTTATAATCATTAGCTAACATGATAAAATAAATGGAGAAGCAACTAAAGGACAGTGGAGTTCTCCTGGAAGTCTCAGAAGTTACTATTCTCTACTAAATGGCTTTCCATGCATACAATTTTGGTACATTTTTAGAAGGAAGGGCAAGGCCTGAGCCAGAATGCTCCCTTAAGATTCCTTTATCCAGTGTAAGATGCATAGATTGTCACAGGCAGTGTTTTCTTGGTTATCAGTGAAGCTCTGCATAGCTACAGAGTTACTCTCAGAAGACACAATTTTTCAGAATGGGACCATAAATAGATATATATGCTGTTTGGGGAGCTTTTGGGACAATACAGGCTTCCAGAATACAGAATGCATGCTGACAGTCAGGAAGTGCTCAGATGCTACAGTGACTGCTGCCAAAGTAGAGCTCCAGCTAGACAGTTTGAAAACCTAGACAGAGATTGTATCTGGCGTATTTTTAGAAAATAATTATGCACATTCTTTTGAATATTTAAAATGATGGTGAAAACTGTATCATTCATCAGGCATGTTGTTTAAAAACCAACATGCTGTTAGAGCCTGAGAACAGAGACATCATATCTTTGTGAGAGATTCACAGATGCTTGATTTCATTCTTCCACCCACACAGTTTGAGATAAGAATAAGAAAATTTTTCTACTTCAAGACAGAAAGTTAACCAGTTTGAAAACCTGTCTTGGAGGTCAAGTGCTTCTGTGGTAAATCTGATGATGTTTCTTAAAGTCCATATAAGAAGAGTCGGTTAGTTTTATGGTTTAATGTTCTCAGAGCAGAGAATTCACATTTCGATAAATGTACTGCTGTACATTAAAACAGGATGGTATCAGGAAACTGTTGTCATTAACAATTAATGCTCTTATTGCCATTTTCTTTCTTATGATGTTTAATTCGTTCTAACCTTAACAGAGATTTCTGGCAAAATAAAATGAGAATGAATCTCGGACAAAAAAGAATTCATCAAATGTATTTGGCCTAGGTAGGAGATTTAACATTACAAAGAAAGCAACCAACTTCCTCTGTAATTATGTTACATTTCTGTTACTATCTGATGGATTCTTCACTGTTGTAATAGTACCACCTGAAATCTGCTTGGACTGTGCTGAGATGCATAGCTGAGGAACTGGTCTAGTACTGCAAGCATGTACCGGGTCTCATCAGTTGGATAGCCTAATCATCGCAAGCATGTCTACGCAAGTGCAGTTCTCTTCCGGTTATTAGTGCAATTCAGAAATCAAATTAGTCCACTAGTGCGATATGCAGTCTGCTTAGCAGCACTGTTAGAAACATTTATTGTAGTTTTATGATAATGTTTTCATTTGTGATGTTGGATGTGCTTTGCAGTGATGTGGCTGGTTGAGCATCAAGTGCCTGACTCATGACAATGTTACAAAGAAACTTAACTCTAAAAATTTTCTTACAGATGGGAAATCCCTGGGAAAAAAGTAACAGAAAACTCTCCAAATGCCATAAAGGTTATTGCTCAAGTTAAATGTGCTCTTTCCAGAATCACAGTGACAGTTGTATGAAACTGACATTTCTGTAAAATACTCTGATTCTACAACATGGCATATTCTGACAAGCCATTGGTTGAATCTACTTTACAAATCATCCTTACAATGTTTAATGTTAAACCCATTTTCTTCTTTCCTTGGAGAATATTCTCCTCTGGTTTGTCTAAATCACATCTGCTTTGAGTTATAATCTCCAGAAGAGATATTGTCTGAGTAAAATACATGGTCAAGTAGCTCGTGCTATCTAGCTCAAACCCCTATACTTCTATTAAAATGTTACTTGCTTCAGAAGAAATTTTCTTATCTGCTGATGTAAATACTTTTGCAGTCTTAAATTCAGTTGTTTTCAACTATGTCTTGCATGAAGACTGAGGGAAAGTTCCTGAAACAGAAGGAATCATGCAAGAATTTGCAGTTTTCTTTTAATCTGTGTTATTGAAGCTTATGGACCATAGCCTTCCAGTATCTGAAGGGGGCCTACAGGAAGGCTGGGGAGGAATTATTTACAAGGTCTTGCAATGACAGGACAAGGGTCAATGGGTTTAAACTGAAAGAGGGGAGATTTAGACTGGATGTTAAGAAGAAGTTCTTTACAGTGAGGGTGGTGAGGCACTGGAACAGGTTGCCCAGGGAGGTTGTGGCTGCTCCCTCCCTGGAGGTGTTCAAGGCCAGGTTGGATGAGGCCTTGAGTGACCTGTACTAGTGAGAGGTGTCCCTGCCTATGGCAGAGGGTTGGAACTAGGTGATCTTTGAGGTCCTTTCCAACCTTACCATTCTATGATTCTATGATATCTAGAAGGGAAAACTTGTATATCCAGTGAGACTATGTTTTGTGTGAAGCACAATGCAGTGTGGCTATACAAGAATTGCCTTAGTTTTCTGGAATAAAAAGGCTTGTAATTTTGCATTATTCCAAGAAGGCTATATAGCATGCTTTGACAGCAATATGCATATCTGTAAAAGCATCTGTGAAGGCTTGAGCACCAGGTATTTGTTGACATTATATTTGAGGTATGGTAAAATTGAGCAAATGAGTGTATGATCTGAAACCAAAACAGACCATCTATTTTTCTCATAATTACAAAAGGCATTGCATAGTTATTTGAATTCAGAATCTCTAGCTGGGGCCTACAATGAGAACAACTCAGAGCAATGGTAATTAATCCCAACCTGTTCCTCCTAATGTGGCAAATAACATAGATTTCATTGTTCATTTTCAATGACTCCAAGAAAAACAGATCATATTATTTGTCCACTGAAAATGAATAGCAGTCAATGTTTTCCCTACATTATTACTTTCCCACATGCATTGTTTTCCTACATACATTTATATATGTCCTATGTGTATTAGTTCTCTCACTTTCCACACTAAAAATTACTTTGTTTTTTTTTTTCCTACAGTTCATTATAGATAACTTGCATAGGAGCCAGAAACTACACATGCTTTCAATATAGCGAGAAGAGTATAATTTTGGAATATACACAGTTGATGATGTGTTGTTTTTCTTCTGTTATAGCACAAGTTTGACTTTGGAGGGCTATTTCCTCATGGAAGAAGGGGAAAGTAGAAGACAGCCTTTAATATCTTGTTATATTTTGTTCTTTTGGTGAAAAAAAATATAAAAGTTTCAGAATCACTGTGGTTTTCTTGCAATACCTATTTTGGAGACATCTGTTTATGCACCAGTTTTCTGCTAAACCTGCTTTCTGCAGTCTTCTGTTGGGAGTATTCTTCTATCATGGAGGGTGGAGAGGAGAAATGGAAAGTATCTGCTGTCAGGCTGGCATAATTATATTGCTGTTGTGATTATATCTTAAGTGCTGTAATAATTTCATAGCAGTATTTTGCCATGGCCTGATTCACTAAAGAAAGCAACAAATGTAAATAGGCACTGTGTGGTCTGGGCACCGGGAGCGGCACGGACATTGCAGACAGCTCAGGCAGGGGTGGGCAGCCCAGGCCCATGCCACTTCCCCGGCTAGGAGCAGGGCAGCCCCAGCCCTGAGCATCCTGCATCTGCCTGCAGAGAACAGGCTGCGGCAAGACTGGGATGTGGGCCCGCCTCTGCAGGCCCATCCATGCCTGAGCAGGGCTGTGCCGGAGTTCGCAAGCAGCTCTGCTGCCGGATATTGCTTCGGCGAGGACTGGCAGTCCCGCGGAGGGCAGACCCGAAACCTCTTTGCTCTGCAGTGGGCAGGTAGGGAAAGGCCCTGCGGGGAGCCTGCAGGTGCTCTCAGGACCCTGACAAGAAGCTCTACCATGTTTATACTTCTTGACTGCTTCAGGGAACCTGTACCAGCTTCAGGGCTCCCTGGAAACCGTCATGGCAGGGCTTTTCTCAAGAAGTCGCCGCTCCAGAGGGCAAGTGCCTTTCTTCCTCGGCTCATTGGATGGCAGGAGCCGAGCTCCCTTTAAGAATGTTTTGAGAACATGGCAAATGCCCTAGAGCAAGTGGACAAGATGGGCTGTGAGGTCTGTCTGTGCTATTTCAGTTGCTCTCACCCCCAGTTCTGCAGAGATTCCCCCTCCTGATTCATGGTCGAGCTTTTAAAAGTGCTCTGATGTTTTAGAGTTTTTGGGTGTTAAGGAGATTTCTTTCCCCCTCTTTGTGGTCCTTACTTGCACGATAAGTTCGCTCTGTAATGGCAGTTAACAGGCATGCAGTGATTTGCATAAGTTGAGAAAGGCAAATACAGCATTAAAATGCAGCAGAGAAGTGCATTAGAAGTACCGACAATTTCACAGCATCACGCAGCCAGGATGGAAGACATGCAATAGTATATGGCCCCTGAACTGGCATAACATGACCAACGCTGTGCCTGCAGCTGTGCTACAGCATGGCACCATCGATGTATGCCACAGACAAGTGCAAATACCATTTCAATTACACATTTCATGCTTCTGTTATTTTCAAAAGCACATTGTTTGTTTTTTGTTTGTTCAGGGTTTTTGTTGTGTGGGTTCCCCTCCCCCTTGTTTTAAAATTTTGCTTTTTAACTGTAAACATTTTGGATACAATCAAGACTTTAAAAAAAAAAAAAATCCATTGTACACCAAGCTGCTTCTGATGTGCTCTGTGCCCTTGGGTGTTACATTCAACTTCTTTATGATTCAGTTCTGCATTTTCACATGGCTGTTATACTGCTTAACTAATTAATCTCTATACATTGTTTGATATCCTTGAGCAAATAGATATACAATGCTACAGATAAACAGACAAATAATAAGTATTTCAGGCCTGCTGAACACTTGTTTAAATTTGCCAAAATGAGAAGCAGGAACAAAGCTCCATGAAAAGCTGCAATGAGGAAAGAATCTGTAAAAATCTTTTTTTCCTCCCTAGTGGTGGAATTCTGCACTACTTTAGTTCCTGAGTTTGAAGCATTATTGGTTTTGATCCTAGTTATTTTCAGAAAGCATGTAAGTAGTTATTATTCCAATAACAAGATGATAACGGGAGAAGAAGGAATTCTCCATAAAAATCATAAATCTCAGGATCTGGTTGATAATTTTTATTTGGGATAAAAAATAATTAATATTTTCCATTCCATAAATTGCTACTATTCTGAGGTAGGTCTTCTTGGAGCTTGTCTTTAGGGTTATGATTTATGTGTAGCATCTATGCTGCAATGCAATCATAGTAAGCTACAGTATTTTCAGGTTTTAAGCCAGCCAATGTGTATGCAAACTCAGCAACTGTCATTATTTTAGTATTTGGGTGTGAATTTTTACTACCCAGTTCATGATTGATTTACTGAGCTCAAAAATAAAAAAAAAAAAAAAGATTTGAGATTGAAGCAGCTTTTGAATGAATTTTGACAGATTTATAATTTACTTTCATAGATCCCAAAGGTAAAGACAGAAACTGCTTTTGGAAGGTAAATGACTTGTTTAAAATGATTTGCTTAGCTCTAATTAGGATAAACATTTTTGCTCATGGAGATGAGGGGAATGTACAAGCTCAGATAATAATTAAATTGAATATGTAGGATTTTTGTTTGAAAATAATTTTGAAATTGTTAATACCCAAGTTCAATTATTGTGCTGTTAGTTACTATGGATACTTGGTTTGCAAAATATGTGGCTTTTTGGCTAAATTTCTGCCAAAAACTGTATTGTTAAATAACATTCTTTTTTTAGGTAAACACATGAGTTGGCATGAGGGTATGTTCATAGTCACACAAATCTGGCAAAGACAAGGCTAAATAAATATCAATGAGCTTTATTTTGCAATCATCCCTTTGTGTGTCTTGGAGTAGATTTGTCAGTTTTATGTAAGTAGGGCTTTTAAAATAATTACTGTTATGTAGAAGTTCAATCATTATTCTTGTTTTGACAGAAACTTCCTTGCTTGTATCTCCCCACATGCCAGAAAGCCTGGCCAGCTTTTCCTGCCCCTTGCTGTGGTTGCCCAGACTCAGGGAAGTATTGTGGTACAAACAGAAGAGCCTGTAGTTATCAAAACTAATCATTCTTCATTTGGTTTTACACTTTGTTTCCTCTAGTCAAAGATTTATGCATTAACTTCATTAAATATTGTCAAGTATCACTTAGTGACATGTTTACCAATAAGCTCATCCATGCAGTTGTTACTGTCATGTTCCCATGTCGCACACAGGTCCTGTGGCTGCTGCTGATTCTTCTTTGAGAACCCTCACAATGGCCAGACTTTGCATGAAAATCACGTCTATTCAACAAAAAATAAATTTAAAATTAAAATTACCTTTTTTACAGCAGTCATATTGCAAGATCTTTAGACACACTTAGATACAGCTAGAATAACAATTCTCAAGTGAATGCAGGAACCTTTTGTGGGGCATGGTTTGCAGGTTGGTTTACTGAAGAAGGTAAGAAATGGCAGCAGTAACCTGTGAGCCACCCTTTTGAGGTTAATGGGGAAAGCGCAGCCGAAAACAGAACTCTGAAAGCACTTACATAAGCAGGGCCTCGTTTTCAAACAAGAGCACAGTGTAAGATTTATTTCTCCATATTCAAATGCCTGACTAATTTGTACAAAGTCAGGTTGCAGTTTTTTTACGCATATGGTAGGAGAAGAGAGTCATTATTCAGTCAAGGTATTAGTACTCAAGTTATTCCTATAGTATGAGAATTGAAAGTGCAACCTCCATGTGTAGGTGCTGACCAGGTGAGAAACTGTCAGTGGATGTGCCTTAGTATTTATGCAGCTGCTTTTGCAAAGCAAGGCATATGATTTATGCATCCTCAGTTATCCCACATGTAAGGGTGTTTTTAGGTAATGAGAGGTGAGTTGTTGTGAATTGATGAGTGTGGCTTGGAGGCAGGACCATGAGATCCACAAACAGGTGAAACTTCAGCAGCAAACTTGGCTGCTGTTTGCTGCATTGGCACTTTTCAGAGTATACCAACAGGTGCTTAGGAGCAAGTATCATGTGGACCAAAGCTTAGAAATGCTAAGTAAAGTAAGGTGAGTTTTAAAACCAAAACTCTGCCTTTAGCTACATTCTGTTTAGGCCTGCATATTGTACTACCTTTGAGCAACAGGTTGTGGAAATTAAGCCACCACTGGCCTTGACTGGTATTTTGCCAGATCCTCTCCTCCGTACTCTTTTCACAATCAAACTGTTACTAAATAAGTACTCATTAAGAAATGAGTTATCTGTTTAAACATGTTTTTTTTAATACATTGTCCCCTGTAGTTTTGGTTTCTCTTTTATTTGGTTTTATTTGATTAATTTATTTTATAGGTTTTGTTCCTTTTCTTTCTCCTGCTTATTATCATCTTTATTAAAGATGTAACTGGAGGGCTGACAATGTGGTTTGGAGAAATGGAAGTCTAAATTTTGTCCTAAGGGATATATAGATATATCTTTTTTTTTTTTTTATCTTGCACAAACAGAATGATTGATTTAAATGATCTGTCAGGTGGTAATAGCTCAATAGGCAGCTTGATGCAGTGCTATCACAATGAGTATAAAATGTAAAAAAGGTAGTAACAATGAAATTTAAGAGAAGTAGGTACTTCATTCATGGCCTTAATGAAAAGATAGACCTGTTTCAGTTTCGCTGAGGAAGTGATGCAACTGTCCATGGGAAAACCTGTGGATTCAGTCTGGAAAGACTCATCACAAAGACTAGATTATGATTTAAACTTCCAGAATGTTTTGGATCTTCATTGAGAAGAACTCAAAAGTTCATATTTGAAGGCTTAATATTTTTAATTCCTGTTAGATGACCTAAAGGTTACATTTTGTAAGTTCATGCAGCTGATGATGTGAATGGCCAAGAGTAGCACAGGATGTAAAATAATTTTAAAATACATTTTAATTGTAACTTAAATAGGAATTGATGGAATTAATTATTCTTTTCTGCCATAACATGTAAAAAAGATTATTTCCACATTTGTTGGTGAAAAAAACGAGTTTGTTTCTTTATGGATTTCATAACAGCAGCTAAAAGTGAAACCTTACATAGTGTGATTTTGTAATTTTTATTTAAAATACTTACTCTATCGTGAATGTATCCCGAGGGTAAAACATCCTGGTTTTAGAAACTATGTTATAGCTTTATCTCATTGTATTAGTGAAAATACAACAATTTAAAATCAGATGAGAGACAAGGATGAAAGGAAAATGTGTTCTAAAATAATCTTAGCTAGGAAATTGAATTTTAAAGGTCTTAATTCGTCAAGGATGAATTTATTTGGGCAGGTAGGTTTTTGGCATATGCTTGTGTAGAAACAGTGTGAACATAAGGAGGAGAGTCATCATCAAAATGAAAACTGTAAGGAGGAATGCAACTGTAGATTCTTATAACCTTGTGCTTTGTGGTTCATATTTCTAATCCAGTTTTGCACTTTCTTTAGTTCTGTGATGGTTTTAAGAGAGCTTTAAGGTATAAACTTATAAGTTTTCATGGGAGGTGGAGGTGAGATATTTCTTAGGCTCCACTACTACTGTGACCAAAAATTAATAGTTCCGGACTTTCACCTTGGGATTTGTCAGCTGTAATAGAAATGCCAGCTCCCCCTTGTTGTTTGCCGAAATCACTATTTGTCTAGCTGGTTTGCTTGTGTTGGGTATATGCAAAGATCTGGGTTACACAAAAAAACCCAACAAAAACAAATCAAAGGGGTATTTTGTAAATCTGTAGGTTTGCAAAACCATCATAGGCATCTCGACCACCTTTCTTGCTTAAAATAATGTAACACAACACCATTGTAAATTTCTTAGACTATAGTGAATGCTGGAACTTTCAAATACAGCGCTCTGTCCTGAAAGTTTCTGAAATCTTGAATGTGGGTTATGAAAAGAATTGAATTTGCTTAAAAGTTGTAAGATGAAGATTAAGTATGTTGGTATGCATCAGCTTTCTGGTATTTATTTTCCTGGTCTTGCACATAGAATCATAGAATCATAGAATGGCAAGGTTGGAAGGGACCTCAAGGATCATCTAGTTCCAATCCCTTGCCATAGGCATAGAAGGGAAGATGATACAACCTCTATAAAGATATGTTGATACTTTTTGATATGCCATGGTTATGGCAGTCACTTTGTAAATGGAAGTGCATTATTTGAATGCTGTTGATAAATGCAACTTTTCAGTGCCTTTCAAGCTATCTCAAGTTAGGGAAGAAAAAAGTGAAACAAAACTGCATATTATTTTTTAAATTGTTTGCTAAGCTTTCAAGTTTAACTAGTCAGTCTATTTAATGATTTTGCATCTACACTTTGGATTTTTTTGAATGTCTACTGTTTTGTTTTAGTATTAAGTGTGAACTTAAGGCATTCGTGGTGAAGAGCTTCGGTTAAGAATTAAGCAACCCAAAGTTTTGAGGTGTTTAAAGACAAAGATTTGTTTTGTCTCAGATGTGCATAATTTTAACCACATGGTGTTAGATCACTGTTGTGGTAGGCTTAAACAGGCCAAAATAGGCTTATATTTGTACTGGCTTGCCCAGACATGTTTTTCTGCTCTCCTTCCTTCTGTTTTGGGGAGAAGCAACCGCAGGAAAGAGGACAAAGAACTTGGAGCCACTGTGTCAAAGGACCCTGGCTTACCCAGGCTTGTTTTACTCCTTTTTACATCCTGAGGTAAACAAGGTACACACGCCTGTCTCGCACAAAGCCCGTTTCCCCAAATTTGGGTAAAGCAAGCCTATGGCTTCACCTAATATGGTCAGGCTTGGCTGACTGCCATTCTGATTGGCTGTTCTGTGTCCAAAGGCCCATTAGCCTCAGGCTACATTGATAAAAAGAGTTGAGCGAGTAACACAATGTGCTCTACTGTTGTGTTCATACCTACTGTTGCCTGCTGCCATTGCTCTCTGCTTCTGGCAGTGTTCTGCCTCACTGCCTTATTGCTTCCTGAACTGCCTGGGAACTGCCTGCATTGTGTTTACCAGGAANGAACAATGTTAATTTTGAAAAATCATATCTGGCATCCATTAGTTACCCTCCCATCACAACCGCCCAACTCCAATGCTTATGAACATTTTCGTTCTAGCTCAACTTGTTAACCTCCTTCTTACCTGATTGTTGTTTTGTGTCATACATCTGATGCCACTAAAGTTGCTACAATTTTACATTAATATAAGTTCAAATTTTGTGCTCTTACTTGTGTTACAATTGTTTAAAAAGCACAGGGACTCTAAACAAGGACAAGTGATCAGCGAATAGGTAATACTGTTTCAAGCTTATTTGTATAAAGCTGTATCTTTTATCAATCAATACTCACTAAAATAATTTTCTGAGAAGTTGGCAGATTCTGTTTCTGTCTGTTAAATATAGATCCTATTGCAGAAATGGGGAAAGTCCTGTTCCTTGCAGAAATGCTCTTAGAAGGTTTCTTTGCTGGTGAGTTTGTGCAAGGGCAAGGGTGAAGGAGTGAGGAGAAAATTCCTTCACTAACTCAAGTATTTCCTGTAGACAGCAATTACATACAGGTCTGTGAACTTTAGTTAGCTACCCACAAGCGTTTGAGCTGTGATCTCAACACAGTGTTTGTTTAACCTTCCTTTATTTCTGTATTTCCAAGATATCTGGTCGAGACTTTCCAACATTAAGTACTTTTTTTTTCCCCTCTTATGACTGAAAGATCAAATAACGTAATTATTTGACTGCTTTCTCAGCAATTTACAGTTTGTGTACCATAAGAGAGTTCTCTTATAGGACGCATACATAGGAGTTTGGCTTTTCCCTGACTTTCTGCAAGCTATGATTCTAGCTGTGCTGATAAAAGCTACTCTATGTAGCTTTTTTACAGTTCTTTTGTCAACACATTGTTTGATGTCACATTGAGTGGGAGTTCTCTGAGTTTAATATAAGAGCTTATTTTGGAGTAAATTGTATTTTTTTACTCTATGGATCTTCCTCAAATGAAAGTGTAGCTTAATGCCGCCTTGAAGTATTGTGATGTTTTTTCCTAGCTAGTAATATGTTGCATATAGTAACTATGGGAAATCTATATAATGTCTACTACTAATCCAATACAATAAAGAAAAAAGATTTTTCAAAGGAAAATCTGTTCTATTCAGTTGTAGATCCCCAGTTGTACTGGGGATCTATTATCTGTTTTGCTGAAGTAATGGGACTTCTAAGTGCTAAGGAATCCTGATGGATGGCATGGTGGCCTTCTCTCTACAATTTTCTAGGATTCAGCTATTGTATGTGCATTAAGCCTTGTTCCCATATAATCACCCAGAATATGCACAGTTACTTTCTGCTAGTGCTTTAAAAAGTCACAAAGGAATCCAAACAAAATGTGAAAGGGAGGTTCCTCTTAACTGGTACCAACTATCCCAGCATTTCTGAATGGAACAGTTTGTAGCGTATAGAGCCTCTTTAAGGGAAATCCTCCACCCTGGTTTACCAAAGGGAAATGCAGCTCTCAGATGCTCTGGATTAGATCCTGTGGATCCAAAAGACTAGAATAAGATTATTATATTTTTTCTGACTTAAATCCCTGTCACTTCCCAGTTATGGTCAAATATAGCACACGGTACTAGCAAATTGTACTGTTAGAAGTGATTGAACGACTGTGGTTTATCATCAAATAGAATTGCCCAAGAATGTTGAACTACCATTATAGGAATGGGAAAATGAGTGGCTGTACCTCACAGTAATTAGAAGCATTATATACTGTATTGAGACTAACCATGTTCTATGTTATGGAATTCCAAAAATTAAATTATTTCAACTGTTTCCTGATCAGAGCAATTTTTGAAATAGCCCCAAAATTAGAGAAATATAGAGGGGGAAAGACCAGAGGGGGAAAAAAAAAAAAAAAAGAAAAAAAAAGCTGGCTGAAACCCTTGGGGAGTTAAATTTTCAGTACTAAGAATGCATACAACCTATAGTAATCTGAGAACTCCTTGAGTACTTGAATTATACAGGCCTTAAAATTACTACTTTAGCTTTAATTTGTTCTTATTCATCACATAACATCTTTTTGTTAAATGTAATACTGTTCTGTTTTGTCCTGAGAAGGAAATTAATTTTTGCTTGTATTTTCTGCCTTATCATACCCTGCTATTTTCTGATAGAATTATAGTCACCCTTCTCTGCCACTGCATACATTCAGAGTACAATCAGTTTTCCCTTTCAATCACAAAGGGATCTAAAACTGTGGTGTAGATTTAACCATCTCTTCTGTGCCTGAGATAGGCAGTTACCCTTTTTTCTCCCAAAGACCTCTCATTAAGGCAATCCTCTGGATATTTCAGTGTTTTAGGATTAAATATAGTGGGCTTTTTGTTTCATAGTTTTACTTTGTTCTGTTAAACTTCTTATTGACTGAATTCAAGGACTAAGGGTGACTTCAAAAGCGTTTTGCAGGCATATGCTAATTCATTGCTAAGACCTTTAAAAGGACAGTTTATGAAATTGTACATTGTCATTTTGTGAGCAACTCAGATAATTTTCAAATTATATTTTCCATGTAATTTAAATGACCTGCTCTCAGACGTTTGATCTGCCAACTATCTGGAAGTTAGTTCGTGTTTCGTATTGCCTAACTTACTTATTTCAAAAGGCTTTTAATGGGGAGAAAGGCTAACAGGGCATACCCAAACATATACGATCAGTGAGCTTCAAGAGGTAGATATACTTGAAGGTCTAGCTCAATAAGCACCTCCAGAAGGAATATCAATTATATTGCATCTGTGAAAATAAATGTCATCAAATCCTGAAACATTTAGGCTAGATTTCATCTCACCTGACTTAGGGTTTCTAGCAGTTATGAGTCTGATGTAAGGAAATCACCTGGGTAATGGAAGGAGATGACAGATGGTAATATATTCTATCTGTATTATTAGCTGAAGTTATATAAGATTGATTAATTAATGTTTTGCTTTTGCTTATGTAATTTTAATACCAGCAACCATATCTGAATCTCAGTGTAGTTTTTCATATTAAGTCCAATGTTTATTTTTTGAGTATACCATTACAAAGCAGATGAACATCTAACTGTAACAAAATATGCAAGAAAGATGCATTAACCACTCCTGGATGTCCAGGAAGTTTGATCTCATTCAATAAACAAGCAGTTTATTTTTTCAATAGGCAGGCATGCAGTGGCTATGGAAATCGAGTTAATAACTGTGCTGAATTTCACAGGATTGGAGTTACCAGTAGAAAAATGAGGATGAAGAGAAGGATGTCATGCCTCTACTCCACTCTGATTAATAATGCCATATTTCTGCAAGTGTACTGTAATAGGACCCATTAATGGCTTTGCAGCTCGCTCTCTCCACCTCTGCTCCAGAAATAGATGCATTTCAGTTCTGTTCCAAAAAGCAGGAAGAGTAATAACATCTACAGAGCTGTGAAACAGCTAGAATTTCACCAAAAGGAACATGAGACTTGCTGAGGAGAAATTTGTGAAAAGATTAGGACAAGTCACACAAAACTTTTAATAGTTCTACAAACTTTCAAGATATTTGATTTTACCCAAAGAGTGCAATACTTTTTCATGTTTCAAGCTTTGCCTTTTCAAGTCTCAGGTTTGTAGCTACATCAGGCACACACTTGGGAAAAAAAACAACAAACAAACAGTAACAACAAAAGTGCTGTGGTGGATTGGAAACTTTGCCCTCCCCCCCACAATTAAAATTTACCAGACCAGCTCAGATGGCTTGGAAGTAAGATAAAGCTGTATTTTACAGCAAAGCTAGATTTACAACCATGTATATATATATGTGTATATATATATATATATATATATATATATATATACGCAAAGATGATCAGAGGGCTGGAGCAGCTCTTCTATGAGGACAGGCTACAAGAGTTGGGGCGCTTCAACCTGGAGAAGNGAACTAAATGATCCTTGAGGTCCCTTCCAACCTTACCATTCTATGATTCTATATACACAATATCACAGCATGTATTTTACAATTATATACAATTTTAAAATAATACAGAAATCAAATCTTTCCCCCAACCCCTGGACAAAGAAAAGCCCAGAAGGGGCCAGTGCCACCCTCTCCCCAGAAAGAAAACAACCAGCAAAGCTCCCCTGTTATCTGGTCAGTCAAGGTTAGTGGAGAAGGTTGGAAGGAGAAACAAAGGAACAGCGAACAGATCCAGTGCCCAAGAGCTCGGAGAAATTAATTATTTACATGTTGGCTTTTTATACCTTTTAGCAAACCAAGGAATGATATATAGGATTTATTATTATTATTTTTTTACAACCAATGCTCTGCTTATTCAGATTCTATACCAATTTCTCTTATTAGAATATTCCAGTAAGCCTTAAACCACTACAGGTGCCCATAGCAAACATAACATTTGTCCTAGTAATGGTGGTTTTTATATTCTTAGTAATCAAATATATTTAGTTGCATAGCTAAATATTTTTATTTAAAAGACTGGAGAAGTATGTGTGAGGTTAAGAGAGGAGATAATTTGCCATGACCTATTTTTATATCATTCCAGTCAAAATTGCACCACTTAGCTGAGGACTAAAAAAGGGTGCCTGAGGCACACTTGCATTAAATCATCTGTTAGTGTCAGGCCAAATTTTTGATCTACTGCCTTAGATCAAAAATTAGATCTTATCCTTCTTCAGGGGATACCTGTGTTCTGCATACTTGTCACAAACCTTTATGTGCTAGGATAGCAAAAAAAGGCCTAAAATGTTGATAGTAGATATGAAGAAAGATCTCTAGAGATATATAAGATGAAGAACTAAAGAAACAATTGAAAATACACATCTTTGCTGTAACTAGCTCTGAAGTAATGGTGGTCTCTAAATCCACTGTGCTCTCTAATAAGAGATTAATAAGAAGGATTATTTTTAAAATAAAATAGTAGAAATATTTGTGAATTCAGTCATAGTGTGAAAGAAATGTAAAGTGAAATGTAAACTGAAAACAGTTAACTACTTGTCTCCTTTCTTTAGTCTAAAATATCTTAAGTAAGATAAAGCTTTTCCAAAGCCATTTACATGGAATGAAACAGCAAATAATCCCTTTTTTTCTCTTTCCTCAGTTTATTTTGATCCTTCTGATATCTCTTTCATCTAGTTGTGCGGCTCCTAGTAGGTAGGTCTAGAGTACAATAAAACATAGAACTGGATTCAAAGTTTGTGGTTTAGTAAAACATTCAAGTATGAAAGGTCTAGTTTGCAAATATACCTTCTAACAGAGCTCCTTTCAGCACAGAATTCTGGTAGCAGACACCCTCCCATCTTGATTTCTCTCCTCTCTGCCTCTTTAGTACCCTGGCCAGTGGACAGAGCTGAGGTTTCAGAGCAAAAAGCTCCATCTTTGTGGGAAGCCTGCGTGCCATAGGCTGTGGCCATGAGCAGCTAAGTGAAGTACACTCAAAACAGGAGCTTGACAGATCTGTCGCTACTGTGGCATACTGTGCGTTTACAGCTTAACACTGTTGCCATGTTTAGCACTGTTGCTCTAGCACTCTATGTGCCAAATGAAGTCATTAGCAGATTTGAAATCTATCAGCCATCTGTGCCCGGTATCTGTTCATGCTCAAGTGGGAAAGAGCTATCAGTGCAGAGCTATACTGGGATGTAGTGGTATTAGAAGGTCTCTGGAGTATGTCTTGGTCATTTAAATTAGTGTGCCACTCATATGGCATTTACTGCTCACCCTTCCCTCCTGGATAATGTTTGAGTCTCTTGAGAAGCCTGTCAAATGAGAAGCAGTTTGCATGGAGAATGGTACAGCATCTTTTGTTAAATATTTGCAATGACCAAGAATACTCAGCCAGCTTAACTTAATAAACCATGAAGGGTTTTTTTCCCCTAATTTTAATTTCCATTACATTGGCTTCATAAATGAGGAAAAAAATGTTAGTTATAGCTTGCTTCATGATGGTGGGTTAGAATACTCCAACTGTGACATGCCATTTGTAGAAATGGCAGGAATCCTTGTAAATTAAAGCTGAAAATAATATTGACCCTATCGTTACAATACACCCCTTGATAGTCCTTCCTGTGAGGGTTTCTTACGTATTACAAGAGCTGCCTCACTATGTTGCAGTAACATACAGGAACATGGAGACAAGATGATTGATTATTAGTTATGGTGTTTGTAATTTGATCGGTGTAACAAGTGTTAGCCAATAATGATGTGTTTTCTTACTCCCTTATTGACATATTTCATTGTCTTAGTGTCTGAAATTCTGGATATGGAATGTCCTACTATCAACTCTTAAGTCTGCTTTATTTAGCCCAAATGTAAATCCATAGTATAAAGCAATATGAATGAGGACTAAATTAAAAGCAAGTTGAGCTCAGTATGTTGCCAAACTGAAGCCTTCATACCCTGTCGCATGCAAAACACAAAAACTGAAGTAAATCTTCACGGTGAGTCTGGCACAGCAAAGATTGCTCAAACAGTAGCTCCAGACATCTTGAGAACAGAGATCTCTTCATGGGGTAAATTTACAGTTTTCATATGTCGCTCAGAGAGGAAATAAAATGTAACTAATTGCAGTAATTTCTGTTTGCTGATAAAGTATGCCTGAGAATAATGGTCAGTCAGTAAAGCTGGTTTACTCTCCATGTGTTTACCAGTCTGGAAAAGATTATGTCTTCTACTTGGGTTACCTTACTGACTACAGGATATCTCTCTAAAAGATGTGTAGTCTCTCAAAACAACAAATATTAAAAAAAAATACCACAAAAAACTTGAATTGCTTTGTGTAATATTGGTGTTTTGTTTGAAATAGCAATTTCTTTTAAATAAACGTCCAAAGTTTATCATGATGGAGTCAGCTCAGACACTGAGAATTGATTCTTGTTAATGAAGTGAATGGCCAATTAGGCTATGATGATAAGCCTTGAGAACTCTGGGATACCCCTATTTAAGTTGTGCATTGTGGAGGTTTCAAAGTTCCGTGAGAATTTTCCCTTGGTTCTCATGCTGGGAGTTGTGTTATTTCAGAAATTTAGAAATGGCAAGGAATTAATCTTTTTGACTTTGAAGTCTGGACTATGTAACCATTTTTCCTTATTTGTGGGTACAGCAAATTCTGTGAGTACTCTGTTCTGTCTCTGTATGCGGATATGCAGTTTTGTAGCTGGATAGAGAGGAATTTTTAGAGGAATCAGAAGGGACAAGCTGAACAACAGCACAAATAAAATAACTGAGATAAATGATTCTGCAGGAGTTAAGATGACAAGGGCAATGTTTTTGTAAGGAAGAATTGCTGAGAATTGTTTATTTTGTCTTATTTTAAAATGACAATCAGAACCTGAGTTGAGTATAAGGAGTAAGGTGGGTCAGTTAAGGAAGAAAAAGGGCAATGAAAGGTGATCATGAAACCTGAAAGAAATAATGTGATGCATGAGGAAAATGTTGTTGTAATAGTTTGAATCAGAACAAATCGGGTCAAGCCAAACCAGCAGGTTAACCTATTTTCCCAACACAGAACTGAGGGAAAAGTAACACACAAAAGCTTTGGACTGAGACCAAAAAAAAGTGAGGTAAGAATAGAGTTTACGGATTGAAATCAGATAAACGTAGTACAAAATGCATAATTATTACCTTAGCCTATTTGCAGAAGCAGCACAGTGCAAAGCAACAGCAAGCAGAAACAAGTGAGTCAAAAGCCCAAGCCAGAAAACTACTCCCCCATCCCTCATTGTCCCACCACCATCCTAGTGGAAAAGACC